>JAZAQT010000492.1:0-55000 GCA_036417435.1 Inia geoffrensis | reverse complement strand
GATGGGGGGCAGCAGGAAGGGGCAAGAAGGAGTTTAGAGAGGTGGGCGAGGGTTAGGTCCCTCCAGGTCAGCGAGTTTGGACTTCATCTCTAAGAACCCTAGGATGTTTTCAAAGAGTTATAATCTAGGCGAGAGATCATCTGAATTATATTGAAATAAAAAAGATTAGCTTCCAGCTGCTGTGAAGAGAGTGGACACAGGGAGGCCAGTTAGGGGCCGTCATGGTTGTCCAAGTGGGGGGATTCTCCGTCCATGTAGGAATTGGTCCTGGGGATGACAAGAATTTGACCGATGGGAGATAAATTGGGAAGATAAAACCTACAGAACTTTGAAGGATGTCAGAGGAGGAGAGAAATTAACGTGATGTCAGTTTCACAATAGCTATAGCGCAGGGATGGTGGGCCAGGGATGGTGATTTCCCAGGCTTGGCTGGGAAATCCCGGGGAGGGGGTGCTTAGAGGTTTGGGGGTAGAGGGCGCTGGTGGTCAGTTCAGGAGTGCGGAGGCTTGTAACCTGAAGCTAGTTCTCTTCTCTTCTGTGTGCTGCTGTCTTTCCTAATTTGAAACCAAAACGAAGGCTGTGTTCACTATGTGAATAAGCCCTGAAGATAGGCCGTCGTTTACCAAATGAACCTCGAGCTAAGATTTGGCAAATATCGAAAAGAACTCCTGCGCTGTGTGCGAGGTGTGTCTGTAGGGCACAGACAGTTTTGTAAATTGTAGAACAACTAAGGTCGGAGGTAGCCTGCTGGTGACCCCTCCCGGGACTCACGGGCGTGCCTGTGGCTGACACGCGCCCTCTTTTCTCCTGCACAGGACACGGAGGTTCTGAACACGGCCATTCTCACCGGAAAGGTTGTTTCGGTTCCCGTCAAGGTCGTGGCCGTTCAAGAGGACGGTTCGGTGGTGGACGTGTCGGAGGCTGTGGAATGCAGGTCTGCGGATGAAGACGTCGTCAAGGTACCGCGGGCTTTACCTCCAGATTCCCAGGCGTTCGGTCCTTTCCCTCTCCTTCTGTCTCGGGGCTGCCCTGAGCATCCCAGGCTCCGAAGGGCTGAGACCGGGATGAGGATGCTGAGGACGGAGGGAGTGACGGCAGGGACTCGCCTGGAATCAGAGGAGGCTGCACGCGCCGTGCTGCTTCCTTCCCCCGGTCTTAATCTTGAGGGGAAACAATTCTCTTCCCGTTCTTTTGCTCAAAGGACAATATTTCCTGAATTTTAGCCATCTGCCTGCCATCTTCGCAATTTTTGCCAACTTCCTGTGCCAAATAATATAATTTACTCATTATATTTTCTTTAAATGCCTCACTTTTCAACCTAAAATATCTTAAATGTCTCATCAGAAGACAATAAAATCCATGAGCTTGATGTACTAACTTTTTCTTAATAATGAAAATAAACAGCTAGTAACTTTTTAAACAGTCCATCCATGTGCCCGCTGACTTCACTTGCGTACCAGTGGGACACAGCTCACAGTCTGGGGAAATCTGGCCATGGCACATTTCTGCTGCATCCTGCATCCTAATTAGCTGGATTTAGGACTCCATATTCAGCCAGGAGCCAGCCCATGATGTTTTTTCGTATCTTTGCAGGGGTCTGTTTGAATCATTAACTTTAGAGTTTCTGCCCGTTTTTTCTTGGCGCCCTGACTGGCAGTTTCCTCTTGCAGCAGAGACCCCGAGAGAAAGGACTTACATCTTCAGAATGATCCTTTCTCCTTTAAGCTGCTAAGAGAGCTCCCAGGTCCTATGTCTTCATTCATTTTAGAAAAACACAGGACCGCCGAGTTCTTCCTTCTTTCTGTTCTGCCGCCTCCTGTTCAGAGGTGAAATGAAACTTGGTCCCCGTCTGAAGAACTCTGTGGTGGACAGAAAATCCTGCAGGGTTTTCCCTGTGGCAGAAAAGATCTGGAAGGGATTCCTTCCTTCTTACAGTGACCTGCAGGAGGCTGTGCCTTAAGCCGGAGATGGTTTTGATAAGGAAGAATTGATGTGTCTGTGAGGCCTAATTAAAAAAAAAAAATTAATCCTTAGGAAACCCCAATTTGGCATCACCTGCTTTCTGGGTGGAATGCTAATTCTCCCCTCGAGACAGAAGGTGGACTGGCTTCAAAGTACACACAGCCTTGCCCTGGGGCTCCTGGCAGGCCTCGGACTCTGTGGGCAGGTTTGATTAAACAAATCTAAAGCCTTCGATATTCTGAGTCTAGAAAGATCTGAGCCAAGTCATACAAACTCATCTGCACAGAATGAAAAATATTGATTCCTTGCCCTTGGTTGCCTTTGAAAATGCATGTTATTTACCATCCCCCTGTCATTCCAGGAGGGAGACACTGGTATGGCACACGGAGGTGGCATCTGTGTGATTATGCCACCCGGGGCTCCAACAGATGGCTCAGCTCTGTAGACCCTTCAGCCTTGTTCACTGCCTGGTATGGAGCCCCCCAGGGCGGGATCTCCGCTCTCCTGCCCTGGAGAGCTCTACCCTACAGAGGCAAGCCCAAGTTCATGGATCCCATTGTTGCCGTATACTTATACTAAAAGTATCCTCCCCTGAGCCCGAGAGAGAAATTGCTTTGGAAGAGAGTAGTTTCTGGCTCACCGGTCGCTTTCGTGGCCTCATGAAGATGGGGCTCTCTTCTAGCGAACTGTGGCCTGATCTTAGCAAATGAGAGCGTGCAGATCCCCAAGCGCAGAGCTGCTGTAAGACGTTTCTAGGGGAGCCCAGGCTCCGTTGCAAATCCCGGCGCCTGGGTCAATTGAGGGGAATTCACTAAATGGCTGTGATGCATTTGTCACAGCTTTCGCGTCAATATTTGTCATAAATTTTGTCATAACGCTAAGATGTACAGTGTCGTCCTCAGAGCTGTCCGCTGGCCTGGGCATCACCCCAGGGGCACCTAAACACGTGGATGCTCATTAGCACCCCAGGGTGAGACCCCCTTGGTCTGTGGATTTGTCACCCGGTCACTTCCTCACGGTGCAGGAAACGCTGTGTGATTCCCCAGGGAGAGTCTTGCAGGTTTCACCAAAGGTCGTCATGCGATGGCAATTCTGAGAGTTGGGATCGTGACTTAGGTAAGGGACAAAGTGTAAATTCAGGACGGTGTTAACTGTAGTGATACACAAATTGGCTTCTTTGACTTGGGACCGTATGACTTCAGGGGGAATAAATTTGAGGACATAAAGGATTTTGAAGGGCTGGAACCTTGGCAAGTTTGGAAGCGATCTGTGTCACATTTTAAGTGGACAACTACTTCTATGTTAAAAAAAAACATACATAGAAGATGCATATTCATTGCATGTGTGTGTGTGTGTGCAAGAAACCTTGGCAGTTTTGTTCGCAGTGAGATCTGATGAACCAGCTGTGTTTTTTAATTGAAGTATCGTGGATTTACACTATTGTATTCGCTTCAGGTGTGCAGCATGGCGATTCCATATTTTTACAGCTTATACTCCATTAAAAGTTATTACAAGATCATGGCTCTGATTCCCTGTGGAACCACCTGTCTGAAGCGGCTGCCACAGGCTGATATGATTTTTGTTGGCATTAATGGGTGCGTGACCCCAGAACAGAGGTCGCAGGTGGGCAGCCTGCAGGCCGCATCTGGTTCAGAGGGGTGTGTATGTGTGTGTGTGTGTGTGTGTGTTTAACTTGCTGCCGTCCTGTAAAAGTTGGCAGATCACGTAGAAATCTGGATTTCTAGCCTCTTATGAAATTCACACAGTTGAGGAGCCCTGCGCCCACACTGCTTCCTGTGACCCTCAACCCGGAAGTGAGCAGAGGACGCCCCCGTGCGTAAGGCCGGTGCACCCAGATCACCGCAGTCTCCACCCCTTCCTCTCGCCTCCCGCATGGAGGTGGAGGGACATTTGTGATTTCTCGTCACACTTGTGCTGCTGGTTTTTTGCTAGTAGGTTTCAGAGGAAAGGGAGCTATTTCTTGTCCCCTGGTCTCTATAAGTCAAAGATGATACATGTCACTCTTCCCTCTGATGGAGAATTCTGTGTCTTTCTAGGCATAAGAGGAAGGCTGGAAATTGGATAGTATTGGATCAGAGTGTCTGAGGGGCTGAGGGCCCTTGAAATCAAATCACAGGAGAAATGATTGAAGGAAGTGTGAGTGTTGAGCCTGGTGATGAGAAGAAAAGGCCCAGGGAAAGGTGAAGAGAGAAACATGAGAGCTCTTTTGAAGTCTTTCAAGGGCCATCCTTTGGAATATGGGGTAGATTTGTGCTTTTTAGATTTCAAGAGTGGAAGTCAAAAGGGAACCACTCTAGCTCAACATAAAGAAAAATAATGCAGAGGGAGTGAATTTGGGGGGCGGGGGTAAGCTTCCAAACAGGTGATGGCAGTTCAAATCCTGACTCCATGGGGGAACACCTTTATGAGCTAGTAGTAAAGTATCATTCCTATGGCTTTCCCATAAGGGAGTCAGTTGATAAAGTTTTCTGAATTTGCAAAGGAATTTTGTTTCCATCCTCATGACCTGGAAGGCATGTGTGTCAGTTTCCTCTTGCTGCTGTAACAAATGAATGTGAATTTAGTAGCTTAAAACAATGCACATTTATTACCTGATGGTACTGGAGGTGAGGACCCTAAAAAGGGTTGGTTGGCAGGGCTGCGTTGCTTCTGGCAGCTCTAGCAGAGAATCTCTTTGCCTTCCCCAGCTTCTAGAGGCTGCCTGCCTTTCTGGGCTGTAGCCCCCTCCTCCATCTTAAAAGCCAACATCGTAGCATCTTCAAATCTCTCTCTCTCTGACCTTTGGTTCCATCATCACCTCTGTTTCTCTGGCTCTGAGCCTCCTGCCTCTCCCTAATAAGGACCTTTGTGATTACATTAGGCCCACCTGGCTATCCCAGGATAATCCCTTCACCTCGAGATCCTTATCTCAATTACATGTGCAGAATCCCTTTGCCACATGTATTAGTGTCCTAGAGCTGCCATATCAGTTCCCACAAACTCAGTGGCTTAAAACAACATAAATCTGTTCTCTCCCAGTTCTGGAGGCCAGAAGCCTGAAATCAAGGTGTTGGCAGGGCCATACCCCCTCCAGAGGCTCCAGGGGAGGATCCTTCCCTGACTCTTCCAGCTTCTGGGGGCCCCAGGTGTCTTCGGCTTGTGGCCGCATCCCTCCTGTCTCTGCCTCCGTCTTCACTTCTCTTCTGCCTCTGTGTGGCCTTGTTCTCCTATAAGGACATTCGTCATTGGATATAGGGGCCACCCTGATTCACAATGATCTCATCTCACTATCCTTAAGTTAATTATACCTGCAAAGACCCTGTTTCCAAATAAGGTCACATTCACAGCTTCCAGGAGCTAGAGCTTGGATATATCATTCTGGGGTCACAGTTCCACTTACCATGTAAAGTGACATATTAGAGGTTTGGGGGATCAAGATCTAGACAGTTTTGAGGGTCTTTATGCTGCCAGCAACAGCACATTTGCGGTTCTTTGCTAAGTGTCTTTCAAGGTCTTCAGAAGGAGGAAGAAAAATGCAATTTCCATGTTGTAATTGTGATTTAATCTTTGAGTGTCTATCTTGCCGACCAAGTGATGGCCTCCTGTTTTTAATGTGTTGGTAATTGTACTGTTGGTCAGTGAGTTGCGGTCTCCAGAACCGCAGAAGCCCCGGCATACGTCACCAGCAGGGGATGAACTCGTTCACACTTGGAGAGAAATCAGTGTAAACTCATGCTATCTTGAAGAGGGTACCCTCCAACTTTTGGCTGCAATAATTAAGTTTCCAGCCTTCTGGTATCAGCCGGACTTGAAATAGTGAGATGCTAAAGGCCTCCTAAAAGGGTATTAACATTTTAAAGCCTTCTCTGCCCCAAGAAAGGTCTTTATTTCCAAACTTCCTCTGTGAAGGGCAAGGGTAGGCAGCAGATGTGCTGTCGGGAAAAAAAACTGCAAAGGTTTCTGCTGCTTTTGTGGGGTCACTAAACAGAGCCCAGTGTCACTGCTGGAGGATGCAGGAAGCTTCGAGAGAGCAGCTGCATTTCCTGGGTCACCACGTAGCCCCTGCAAAAGGCCGTGTGACCCGATTTTCCTTAAGTGGTTGGATTCACAGAGAGGATAAGGTGGAAGGTGGGTGTGTCCTGAGCATGGTCCTTAGAGAGGCCTCTGAGAGCTGATGTCACTGAGCCAGAGACATCACGATTCAGGTGGAGGGGACTGGACAGGTGTAGGGGGCAGTGGGATCTGGCAGGCCTGCGGTGAAATCCTGGATTGGTGAGCTTTCTTTTGTTTTGGTTGCAAGTGACAGAAACGCAAATCCAACTGTCTTAAGCCCGGAAAGGGGAAATATATCGATTCATGCAGCTAGGCGGAGTTGGATCCAGAGGCTCATCTGGACTCAATTTCTCTCCTTCTCTGATTTCTACCTTTTTCTGTGTGGTTTTCACATCTTTCCTGGGCCCGTGCTACTTCCTGGGCCCAGCATCCCTCCCTGACTCCCTGCATCTGGACATGCCCCAGCTGTGTCCTCTGGACTCTGGCTCAGGTGCCCCTGGGATCTGTGCAGCCGCCTCCTTCCTGCCGTTCTGCATCCCGCCTCCCACACCGGGGTCCTCACCTCTGTGCTTCCGTGCCCCGTGTAGATGCACGTATTAGGGACTCAGCATGTCGTGTGCCCCTGTACAAGTGGCAGGTTTGCCCCTTGAGGGCAGGTCCGTGTCTCACTTGTCTTCCTGCCCCGACGGGTCTGTTAGAAGGGGCAGCGAGAACAGCCACAGCCTACGGTGACACCATGCCGGACTCTGGTCCACTGGTTCTTTACACATTGCAGCCTCCGACCCGCCCAGCACCCCAACAGAGTAGATACCACTCTTATGCCCATTTTACAGCCCAGGAAACTGAGGCGGGAGAGGTTTAAGTGTCTGGGCTCAGTGGGTGGTGAGTAAGCATTAGTCCACTGCACGTGCGAATTCATGGTAGCGAAAAGTGGACAAACAGTCCCTTCCTATTTCCTCTCTCCTGTAAAGACAGAATTAAAGACAGGTGTTTCTAAAAGTCCACATGTTATGTAAGACTTTTGATTGTTGGCAAGTCATCCAGTTGAAAGAGATGTGCAGACGCGTTTTGCCCGGGGGCTGTGGTTCTCATCTTCCACGTGTCCTGCGCTGTAGGAGGAGATAAACCTAATGGAAGGTGAGGCCCAGGCACCTGGGGTGTGGGATTGAGGACCTTGTGGGGATCCCCGCAGTGCTGATGAAATAGGTTCAGAACAGTCTCTCTGCACTGACTTATCTCCAAAGGGTCCTTGTCTGCCGTGGGCCCCAACGGGCTTCCGGAGAAACCCTCAGACAGGTCCTAATGTCATTAGAAGGAGATGGAGAAAAATCCAAAAGTGGTTTAAGCCCATTTCTTTCTCTTTTGGCAAAGCTTGGCAAACATTCCTACAGAAAACACTGTTCTTCTGTTTCTCGGCATGAATTTCCTCCCCTTCACCCATCACCAGGAGCCAGGCAGCTAAGAATAAGTTGTCAGGCAGTTTGGATGTTATTGCCTAATTTTGTCCTTCTTGATGCTGGTAATTTGGACTTGCATTGTTCCATTCGAATGGGAGATGTGTCATATATTTCCTGTTGGCCAGAGGATAGATATTGCTCCATCCCCAACCTTTTGTTCCTGTCAGCATCGTTCAGATTTCAATATTAATGAGATCTTTTGTTCCTTTCTGTCTTTAGCATCTCTAGTGAAGAACTAACATTCTGGAATTGTTTGGGCATCATGCAGAGAGACCTTGGGACTAGCCAGTGTAGATCTGCAGCCGCCCGGCTTCGCGCCCTACGTAAACAGAGCCGCATTGGGGAGATGGTGTTACTGAGGTCTTGGGCAGACACCAAATTAAATCTCGGAGGCAGAGTTTTGGGCGCACCAGAAAAGAATAGCTTCATTGCTTTGCCAGGCAAAGGGGGCCACAGCGGGCTAATGCTCTCAAAACTGTGTGTCCTGACCTGGAGGCTGGTAGTGAGGACTTTCATAGCAGTGGCTCAAAGAGGGCGTGGTCAGCTCGTGTACCTTCTTCTGATTGGTTGGTGGGGATGTAATTGGGAGTCGGCATCATCAACCTTTTGGTTCCTATTGGTCTGGTCTGGGGTCTCCGTGCTTGTAGGCGGCCGACAGTTAACTTCTCGCACCTGATGGGGGTTTCAGTATCTGCAAAACAGCTCAAGATATTGTTCTGTGTATCCCTTGAGGGGGAACCAGGACCTGCCCCAAGGCTGCACTATTATCTCCTGACTGCTCCTCCCTAGTTTCTGTATCCCATCTCTTCCCTAACTAACAAGTGCTTGAACCTGCCCTTTGAAACTCAGGGAAGGTCACGGAGGCTGAATGAAGCCTATTTCCTGTAATGAAGAAACCGGGGACACAGGAAGGCTTTTGTGCCCAGGAGCCCCACAGGGTCCTGCTCGGTATCAGGTCTGTGACTGTGTTTCGAATATCAGGCAGGGTCAACTACGGCCACTGTGCCTCTGTCTCCTGGCACATTTATCCTTGATGTTTTGGGGCTTGGCTCACAATTTAAACTCCTTCCGTGAGCTTTGATGGTGGGCAGAATGTATCAGATTCAAATTCATTGAGTTTCCTAAAGAAACTCAATGAATTTCAATACACTTTATTTATTTAAAAAATTTTTTTTTAATTTATACAATTTTTAAAGGTTACTTTCCATTTACAGTTATCACAAAATATTGGCTGTATTCTCCATGTTCTACATACAGCCTTGAACTTATACTCAGTAGTTTGTACCTCACACTCCCCCACCCCTATATTGCTCCTCCCCCCATTTAAATAAACTTTAGAAGTTAACTGTCTAAGAAAAGTGATGCACAGGGCATTTAATTATTGTTGCCAAAATACAGGTCACCCAGCTGCTAAGTGCCAGGGCTGGGGTTTGACCCCAGGGAGCTTGGCTCTCGGCCCCTGCTTTGCAGAGAGCACCCCAATTTCACAGGGAACTTAGCCCTGTGAACTTAGGGTGCTTATTTCAGGGCCAGGCTTCTTTCCCCCCCTACTTTGGGATTATCCGTACACTGACTTATTTTATACATATCCTAAGATTAAGATTACCTTCCAAAGATAAAAATGTAGCCCTCTTTCCTCTGAAACATTTCAAATGTCTAGAGGGACGTTCAGTGATGTTAGGAACTGGTGAACATGAGAAGAAATCCCACAAAGAGCTAGAACTGACTTCTTCAGCCAAGACTCACTCGTATAGCAGAGACTCAGTGAGCATTGATGAGAGGTCTGCGGAGAATCTCACACATTTTCCCCGGAATATGCAGGAGTCTCGCATGAGCAATTCATTCATGCTTTATTGATATATATCGCTACGCTGAGATGGACTTTGAGAAAGTAATGCTGCCTTTAACAGCAGGTGAAAATACAGATTCTGTCTCAGTCAAAAACAATGGGATAAGATTTTTCTGGGACTGGATGGACTGGATTACGTAGCCACCTATTAAACAAATGGGTTCATATGTCTTCTAATTCATTTTCAAGAGGGACGGGCTTCCAGCAGGCAATGATCATTTATATTCAATGTATATACTCCGTGTATTCCTTCTAAACTACTCTTGGATTATTGCCTGGAGACCTTTCAGGTTTAAATGCAGAGACAGTCTCAGATTTTAAAGCACTGCTTTCCACTCCTATTCCCCCCTGCAGCGTTGCCGTACCCTTCTTAAAGGACCCCTCTGCAAATGTTTCAGATCATTTTGACCACTTCTGAAGCTCAGTTTAACAGGCTCTTTTTTAAAATGAAAGGCCTCAGCCCGAAGCGATTGCCCTAATATAGTCTTTTTTTTTTGTCTGTACGCGGGCCTCTCACTGATGTGGCCTCTCCTGTTGCGGAGCACAGGTCCCGGACGCACAGGCTCAGCGGCCATGGCTCACGGGCCCAGCCGCTCCGCGGCACGTGGGGTCTTCCCGGACCGGGGCACGAACCCGTGTCCCCTGCATTGGCAGGCGGACTCCCAACCACTGCGCCTCCAGGGAAGCCCTATAGTCATCTTTTAATGCTCTGGACAACAGAGCAGTTTCCATCATCAAGGGTTTCAATCGTGTCACTCCCCAGGGAATACTTTCAGAGAGATGAATTTATCCACGACTTCCTGACATCCTTTGTGCCTGACACTTAATAAATATTTGGGTTACACTCTGACTTCTTTTCCTATGAGCAGAGTTTGTAGGGAGAGCAGTCGGTGGCCATATGCTGAGACTGTGTGTGTGTGTCTGAAGCCCACTCATAGGGACGGTGGATTTCCATGTGCCTTTCCTGACAGCCCCTTTGAGGTTGATACTGATACTGAGGATCTTGAAGAATTTTCCAGTTCTGATACCAGTGCTTGCACCGTAGCCTGGGTTGGGACAGAAGGGACTTTGGTCAAGGATATTGGGCCAAAGCATTTTGGTTTCATAAATAGGATATAAATAATATAGAAAAAAAACCTTGTGATAGGACCCCACTTCCTGGCATGTTCCAATCCAGACATCACTAATCAATCCCAGCACTCCTTCCTTGGACAGCCCAGATTCCTTCTCCAGCAGAGGTCCCTTGAGCAGCAGCTAAGAAGTGATTTGCATTGGCAAG
Organism: Inia geoffrensis; assembly: GCA_036417435.1. Lineage (NCBI taxonomy): Eukaryota > Metazoa > Chordata > Mammalia > Artiodactyla > Iniidae > Inia > Inia geoffrensis. Next base: position 44,400 of record JAZAQT010000492.1, on the reverse strand, counting down.
TGAGACGAACGTATTTCCTATTGCTGGTAAAGTCTGTGGGGAACTAGCAAAAGTTTTGTTAAGCATTGAAGAGCATTATGCTAATGAGGCGGTGATGTGGACCTCAAAGTTTGATATATTGGAGGGAGAAAAAAACCAAAACAACATTTCTGTGCCATTGCTCTGCATCCTATCATCCTGTATCAGGATGTCCTTAGGCCAAAGGTCATAAAATGATAGGCCTTGAGGCAAATCCAGACCCCAAGACGTGCCCCGAGACAGAGCAAAGTACTTTAAAAATGTATATACTTAGATGCCAACATTCAAACATTAGCAGATTTCACCAGAGCTCTGGAATTCCGGTTTCTCTCGCAAAGTCCAGAGGCCTCTGAACACAGCCCATGTGGCAGCTGTGGGCTCAGGGCAGTGGCAGTGGTGGGCTCAAGGTAGTAGCCGCTGTCCCCTTTGGGCAGGGTTTGGTCTGATTCCTCAAGTTTTTCACCATCCCCAAGTTCCCTGACCTTCACAGCAGACCCACCTTCCTCATTTATGTCACCTCCCTGGGCCAGGAGGGATTTGATTGTTTTTTTTGTTTGTTTGTTTTAATTGTAATTTTAATTTCATTTTGTTTTTTTTAAACATCTTTATTGGAGTATAATTGCTTTACAATGCTGTGCTAGTTTCTGCTTTATAACAAAGTGAACCAGCTATACATATACATATGTTCCCATATCTCTTCCCTCTTGCGTCTCCCTCCCTCCCACCCTCCCTATCCCACCCCTCTAGGTGGTCACAAAGCACCGAGCTGATCTCCCTGTGCTATGCGGCTGCTTCCCACTAGCTACCTATTTTACATTTGGTAGTGTATATATGTCCATGCCACTCTCTCACTTCGTCCCAGCTTACCCTTCCCCCTCCCCATATGTTGAGTCAATCCCGGAAAAGTTCCACCATCCCAGGCCAATTGTGCAGAAAAAAATCTGGGTGAATTATACGGGTAAACTGAAATCTATCACAAATATATTAGATAAGTTAGTCGTATTAAGCAAGATGTATTAGACCAATGTATTAGATGCAGTTGTTTTAATTCACTGCTAACATAGGTAGAGGTTTTCACAAGGCAGAGTCACTTAGTGTAAGAACAGCTGTAATTTCACCATGGGGGCTACTTCTCAAGCTGTTCAGACTGGAATTTTTATATCCAGGATTTTAATTAGCCCATGTCACACTGGCAAGGATTCCAAGTTGATCAAGGGAGTGGATTCCAGGGACTTGTGTGCTGCTGAGGCATTGCTGTGCTTCCCCCCTTCCTCTGTGACTGGCACAGCCTGGCTGGGCTATGATTTGCTGGTCTCTCTGGAAATCTCCGAGAGTGTGAGTCTGGACGCCCAGGCTTCTCTTGGCAGGGCCGAGCCAGTCTCGTCTCTGCCAGATCTTAGCTTGGGCCTTTCAACCCCCCTCTTTTCTACATTCTGATTTTGGAGAAATTGGTGAGGTCATTGTTGGCATTTTTTCTTTTTCCCTTCCCCTGGAGCCTCAGAGATAAAAAACTCTCAGCTGCCGGTTTTTATACCTTGAGGTCTCAGTTCACAGCATTCTTTGATAGAAAAGTTTCTTTTCTTAGGGAAATTTTCAGAAGTACTTTCAAGATAAGTTTGGAAAACACAAACCCTGCAGATCCCTCATTCCCCTGAGAATATGCACATCCTGCCACAATGCCTTTTTTTTTAATGTGACTAATTGATGCGCAAACCCCGAAACGCCTAAGCTTGTGAGTCCAGCACCTGTGCAGATGGAGCCTCGTTCCCAGCACTTCTCTCCACCAGGTTCAGTGTCTGCAGTCAGAGCTGGTGCAGGAGGCTGGGCAGCGCGATATGCTGGGCTCTCACCAGACGAACAGCTCTTTATCCCTCCTGGGCCACCGTTTGATGACTAGGAAGTGCTTGGATCTTTTCCTAAATTCAAAAGCGTTCGTGGTGCTTTGAAAATCACCCAATGTTGAGGGGTAAAAAGCTAAAATGAAAACATTTCCCAGATAAGCGTATGCTAAACTTTACGACAAGCCATAATCTTGGGCCTCATTTGCTGGCGTGGTTTCGATAAGGGGCACGATTTTGGAAGCACTTGTCTGTCAAGGCAGAATCACACCTTGTTGAATGTGATTTGGTTGGGGATTTATCATGGGGGTGACCCAACAAGCAGAATGCAGGAATTGACTGGTGATGCTTGGCCAATGAGCGGGGAGATGAGGCTGGACGGGAGCGTGTGTCCGTGGGTCTGTTGTGGAGTGCTGTCCTGAGCATCCTGGACGAAGGTGAGTTGAAGTTTGGTGGGCTGGAGGCAGCCAGTGAGGCCCGACCATCTTGTAAACACCGTACAAACCTTACTGTTCTACCAGTCACTGTTTTGTTTTGTGGTGTTCTCTTTTGTTTTGCGGTGGGCGGGCCTCTCACTGCTGTGGCCTCTCCCGCTGCGGAGCACAGGCTCCGGACGCGCAGGCTCAGCGGCCACGGCTCACGGGCCCAGCCACACCGCGGCACGTGGGATCTTCCCGGACCGGGGCACAAACCCGCGTCCCCTGCATCAGCAGGTGGACTCTCAACCGCTGCGCCACCAGGGAAGCCCCCAGTCACTGTTTTTGACAGTATTTTGCCCAGGAGTCTGTCTCTTCCACAAAGACCTCCTCGAGGGCAGAGACACTGGGGTTTGCTTTATGTCCTCAAAGCCCTGCCGGGAACCCAGCATGTATCATCACCGAGTGTTAACCTCAGACTCGCTGTGACCTCTCTGTGCCTTTGAGATGGATCCTTGTCCTGTGTGGGCTGCGCAGGAGTTGCATTCTCTGAGGTCTTTTTAGCACCAAGACTCTAAGATTCTCTAAGGAAGGCATGTGTTCTGTGTGGGCTGCGCAAGAGTTGCATTCTCTGAGGTCTTTTCAGCACCAAGACTCTAAGATTCTCTAAGGAAGGCATGTGTTTTGGATCAGCTAGGAAGCACAGTGGTCGCCATCCTGCCCACGCTGGCCCCGAGGTCTGCCTTTGCTGGGAGGCCTGGACGATCAGTCAGCTCCGGGCTGGGTGCTGGGCACACTGCTTCGGAGAGAGGAAGAAATAACATCCCAGCCATGGTCCAACTAGGGAAGTGAGACTGATCTGCATGAAGAAAGAATTGATAAGACTAAAGGAGCCTGAGAGCAAAGCCTCATGGTCAGAACTTGACAGGGAATTAAGGAATCTCCTTAGAGTGGAGCTTTCAGCGTAGCGATGGGCATGATGGATGGGTGAGGCGGGAGGGGCTCACAAGACCTTCCCGTTCCTGGTTGTACGATCCTGAGCAGAGCACTTCCTCTCTCATTGATTCTGCGTAGTTCCCGTATGTCAACAAGGTACCAGGCCTTGTGCCACGAGTCTGAGCTGCAGAAAATTAAATAAGGCAACATGCTTGTCCTTAAAGGCTTGCCTTATCATCTAGGAGGGGCAGAGAAGTAAGCATTACTATATTAAGTCATAGTCTATGAAGGTACAAAGGTGGATAGAAGGTTCCTCGAGCCAAGGTCCATGGACTTACCTCCTAGAAATCTTCATGAGAATTATTTCACTTTGCATATTCATTTTTTTATGATAGTCTATAGGCTGTGTAAGCAACATGTACCATTGTCAGTAGACCCAATCACTGCCACTTGATTTCAGTTCTAATGTTTGGATTTGTGTCCATGACTGTATGAGGGGCCCAAAGGACTTGGAGCTGTGTCACATGAATAGTTTAACTCTTGAGAATTCAACTACATGCATTTGGCCCCAAATAATGCGGTGTCCTTCCATTGACATGCATACATATACACGTATATGGGTAGAAACTGTGCATCTTTTCATCTGGTTATCTCTGTTCCTCTGCCTGGTAAAGTATTTGTCCGTGTATGTTGGCACAGCTGGTGGGGAGCACTTGAGCGCAACGGGAAGAGTCTCCCCATCGTCCAGAGGTGTGTGATGCCTTCTTCTGGTGGCCAAGCACGTGAGTGATGATGGTGTCAATGACCTCTTGCCTTCGGGGAGACATTAAAGACTGAACTGAGGCCTCCAAGAAACCCTTGGCTAATGAAATGTTAGAAGAACTGGGAGAGACTTCTTCAGAAGGTGTAGGTGATAAAGCACACAGGGAGAGCCAACACGCTATAAATTGCTCGAGTGTTCCGAGTAGAGAGAAATAATTGAATACTTCGCGTATACCACCCATCTGTACAATTGCATGCTACCTATAGTTATATATATATATGTTTTATATCTATCTATCTATCTATATATCTATCTTATGCATACATATTAGTACATATTCTTTGTATTAAAAATCATAAATGCTGTTCCTGGTGAATGAAAATAGGGATTTTCTTGTATAATACTGGTTGGCTGCAATTTTGCTTCAGTTAACTTTAGAACCCAACTGCTGTTTGCCTGGGACATTGAGAGAAGAAAGAGGTATGTTATAGGCAAATGCTGTGCTTGTGCCAGCGGAAGGCCAGTTGACCTTACAGACGAAGGAGCGGAAACTCAGGTGAAATTACCTGCCCAGCATCACACGGTGTTATTCAGCGCACTTCAGTAACGTTCTAGGCGGAAAAAAAAGATGATGGAGGTGGTATGTTTACTTACCGAAGGGAAGGGGCAGACAGTTATGACTCAGAGAGGGGGATGCCTCTGACCAGCGAAAGCATCGTCTGGGGACCCACTGGGGACAGGAGAGCTGTTATGTCCTAGAGCTTCTTATTGTATAAATCTTACTGTATACATTTTAATGAGGGAACTTAGTCACCGGGAGCACATAGCTGTTTGCTAGAGTCAGGCAGGCCTCTTTTTTTTTTTGGCGGTACGCGGGCCTCTCACTGCCGCGGCCTCTCCCGTTGCGGAGCACAGGCTCCGGACGCGCAGGCTCAGCGGCCACGGCTCACGGGCCCAGCCGCTCCGCGGCATGTGGGATCCTCCCGGACCGGGGCGCGAACCCGCGTCCCCTGCATCGGCAGGCGGACTCTCAACCACTGCGTCACCAGGGAAGCCCAGGCAGGCCTCTTTTTAACAAAGCAGCTTAAATTTAACTCAAACTGGTTACTTTAGATACAACGGAATCCCCCTAGTGCCCTAAATGGCAGTTTTTATTATACTTCTGCCTAAAGACTGAGACTTTGGCCCCATAGGGGAGACAGAGGATATGGAACTGTGTAGTGTTGCCGTAGTGGCTGTTGTCCCCCTCCTGAGCCAGCTGTCCCGGCGATGCCTCTAGCTCTTCCCTTGAGGGCCCGATGGGATTCGGAGAGCGAGCCCGGGGGTTACAAGCTCCGTTGTTTACAGGCTCTAAAGCTGCACACTCACGCCAGCCCCTACGGGGCCGTTAGCAAGTCAGTACAGTTGTTCCCTTGGATTCTTTTTTTTTCTAGCTTATATGACATCCAGCAGGGTCCACCCTGGGGAAGCAAATGCTCGATTTCTCTTCCTCCCTGTGGGCATGTGTCTGTCTCCAGATTCCACGTTACTTTGTAGCCCTGCATCAGCAGTTCTCTGAGGGGTTTAAGAAAAGCTTTTAGTTTGCAGTTTGGTAAGGGCAAGAGAAGTGCTCTTTTCAGCCATCTACCTCTCTGAACTGAAACTGGAACTTGGCGGACTTGATTTTGTCTCTGATTTTTATCAAGCAGAGGGTAAGCCAGGCCCCTCATTTTAAGAATATACTTTAAGTGAAAACTAAGAATGAACTGAATATAGAGAGGGGATCAGCGGTTACCGCAGCAGCTATCTGACCAACAGAAAAGGACAGTTTTGGGTCAGAATACACCGCTTGGGACACTGGCCCTCCGTTACTGGCTAGGTGGCCTAACTGAGCGTTAGTCTCCTCATCTGTAAAATGGGTAAAGGGTAACTTTCCCACAATGCTCCAGTGCAGGATTTTTTTCAGATTAAGGGCCAGTTTTTATGGGATCTCACCAGCATTTTGTAAAAAGTGAAGGAATAGAATGGACTGGAATGGAATGGCACAGAGTGGAGTGGAGTGGAATAGAATGGGATGGGATAAAACAGAATAGAAAATTCAGAATGACTTGCAAGTAATGAGGTTAAGTATTTTTTCATGAAACTTTGGCCTTTGCCTTTATGTATACTTGTTGTGTATTGGTCCTAATGTAAGATGTATTTTCTAATGTGGGTTGTGCTTCAAACACTATTTGAGACACATTGTCATAGACTGTATCCGTTAGTTACACCTGCATAACAAACAGCCCCAGTATCTTAGTCACATGCCACCACGAGCATTTTTTTATTGCTCACAGGTCTTCAGATCAGCTGGGGTTCACCTCGTCAAGGTTGCAGACACCAAGAGGGCAAACCCAATCCTTTAATTATGTTTTTTTTTAACTTTTTATTTTATATTGGAGTAGAGTTGATTAACAATGTTGTGTTAGCTTCAGGTGTATGGCAAAGTGATTCAGTTATACATATACATGTATCTATTCTTTTTCAAATTCTTTTCCCATTTAAGTTGTTACATAATATTGAGCAGAGTTCCCTGTTCTGTGTTTTCAGTATTTTATGGAGAATTTTTTGTTAAAATTCTGCTGGGCAAAAGGAGTCATTTGCCCAAACCCAACATTGTTAAGATAAAGCATATTTTACCTCTGGTGGGGGGAACCACAAATTCACAAGGCAGAGGGTGAGGGTGCAGTGTTGGGTATGGCACTGAAATCTACCACATGAGGCAATTGAGAATGTCAGGTGGAGGGGGAAATTCCCTGGCGGTCCAGTGGTTAGGACTCTGTGGTCTCATTGCTGAGGGCCCAGGTGCAATGCCTGGTCAGGGAACTAAAATCCCACAAGCCATGTGGTATGGCCAAAAAAAAAAAAAAAGAGAGAGAGAGAGAGACTGTCAAGTGGGATGATGTTTTATAAATTGTAAAATGCTGTTATGTGTCAGGTTTCATCTTTAAAGGTGTACCCCTCCTTCCTCCTTCCCATCTGTCCCCCCTGCCGCGGGCTGAAGAGAAAGGTCATACATATGTAAGAGAATTCCTCACTTATCTTCACCTTTGGGTCCTGAAAATGTTCCTTGATGTCTCCTTCATTTTTTTTTTTTCTTTTGCGGTACGCCGGCCTCTCACTGTCGCGGCCTCTCCCGTTGCGGAGCACAGGCTCCGTATGCGCAGGCTCAGCGGCCATGGCTCACGGGCCCAGCCGCTCCGCGGCATGTGGGATCATCCCAGATCCCATGTCCCCTGCATCGGCAGGCGGACTCTCAACCACTGCGCCACCAGGGAAGCCCGATGTCTCCTTCTTATTTCTGAGAAAGACTTCCCTCTATTTTGCTGCCCGTGTGCAATCTATTAATTTGCATGTCTGTATATGTTGATTTTTTCCTGTTTCCAATTTTTGTAACTAGACTGAAAAATCTCTCTAGACACGACTTGTTCTCTTCTGTACTTTACATTCTTGTTACACAACAGGTATTTGGTCAGGGGTGTTTCAAGACAGTATTATATCAGTGACTTACATTTAGTGATCACCCAGGAAATTGTGATTTTCTTTGATTTTTTTGCCTGAAGCTCCAGGTGACAGGCAACTCATTTCTCCTCTCATCTCAGTCTCCGAGCTCAGAGTGGGTATTTGGTGAGCTTGGCATTAGTACGGGGCCATTGGGTTGTACAATGCACGCTGGAAACTCTTGTGTCGACTTAGCATGGAAGAGCTGGATCCAAGATGACCACTCAGAAGACACTTGCTGTCTCTTAAGTGATTTTTTGTGGTTCATCTTATTTAACACTTAGGGCAGGAATGATCATCCCTTGTCCCATTTCTCTGTGTCCTGTGCTGGAAGGCGTCCTCGCAAACGCTTTCCATGTCACACTCCCCCACTTCCCATCCTGTCATGAACCCACACCATCGGAGGTTTGCCTCTTCTCCGCTGAAGTCCCTTTGTCAGGGTCTCCAGGGTTCACGGCCAAATCCAACGGTTATAGCTTTGAGTCCACAGCTGACTTGACTTCCTCTCAGTGTTTGATATCAGTCCCACCCTGTCTTCGGAGAATCTTCACCACTTACCTCTGAGATACCATCCTCTCTCTGGCCTTTGCTTCTTTTTTTTTTTTTTTAAAGTTTTTAAAAATGTTTTGGCCGTGCCGCGCGGCATGTGGGATCTTAGTTCCACGAGCAGGGATCGAACCCGAGCTCCCTGCGGTGGAAGCACGGAGTCTTAACCACTGTATCGCCAGGGAAGTCTCCCTGGCTTTTCCTTTTTAACAGATTGGCCCCATGTTGTCAGGTCCTTATATTCATGACCTCTAAGTGTTAGCAGGCTCAAGGCTGAAATGTGGGCTATTATTCAGCCTCCTGGCGTTAAATACTGCATATGCTGGCATAATCCAAATTTATTTCTGCAGCTTGAGCCCTTCTCCATGGACTCTGTAACTTGTGCTTCCAACTTCTTACCTAACATCTTCATTCAGATGTCTAATAAACATTTCACATTTAGTTTTTTTGAAATGGAACTCCGGATTCTTTCTCTCTTCCCCAAATCCGCCTTCCTGCAGGCCTCCCTTATGACACGGGTGGCGATGCCATTTTTCTGGTTGCTTGGGCCAGAAACCTAGCGGTCATCTGTGGTTTCTCCTTCTCTCACACCCAACAGCCACTCCAGCAGCAGCTCCTGCCAGGGCTGCCTTCAAAGGCATCCTGAACTTGACCACATCTCATTCCCTGCATCACACCACCCTGACGGGAACCTCTTTCACGTCTCTGTTGCATGGGCTCCCCTTCTGCCACTCCTGCTAGAGGTATTCTGTTATATCGTCCAATCATGCTACTTCCTTGCTCCCAAACCCCACGGCTTCTCATTATACTTACACAGTGGAGTACAATCCAGCCCCCCTGGCTACTTTTGTGCTCCCTTGCCCTCCTTTTTGGTCCTTGAATATGGCAAGAACACACCTGTCTCAGGGCCTTTGCACTTCCTGATCTTCTGCATGTGCCCATGACTCACTCCCTCACTTCATTCAGGTCTCTAATCAAATCTCTCCAGGGAGGCCTTCGCTGCCCATATTCTAACTAAAACCCTTCTCACTGTTTTCTTGCCTTGCTTGATTTTCCTTTTAAGCCCATCTCGCTACCTGATATTACATTTATATCTAGGTGTGTGTTGAGTTTGTCTGTCTCCCCCATTCCACAGTCAGTTCCATCAGGGCAGGGACTGTATTGTTCATCACTCCATCCCCAGCACCTAGGACAGTTCCTGGGTCTTAGTTGACATTAAATCAATATTTATTGAATGAATGAATGATTTATTCTTATGTTACAGATGAGGGATCTGCGGCAGAGAAAAGCTATGTCAAAATACACTGGGACTCTGAGCTTGCTCTCTCCATCCTCCAATGATAGGATGGGCGGGAGTCCAAGCTGGAAACTTCGGGTACCCATGGGTTCACAGATGCAGAGTCTTAGCCCGGAGATGGAGAGTGACTTACTCAGGCCTGATGAGGGGAAGAGTTTGGACAAGGACCCAGGTTACTGGACCTCAGGCTGAGGCACCGAGCTGCTGCTTTCAGCTCCTTCTGCCTGGACTTGAGTACCAGCTATGAAGCTGGCCTCTAATTAATTGACACCTCATGCTTCCCGACACATCAATGGTGGCCTGGGGCCAGGGCAGAGGGAGCAATGGACCAAAAAGGGGCACAAGGGATGTTTCGGGAGGTTGGGAGTGTTCTTGTGTCCGAGCATGACAGTGGTTTCACAGCGTATGCACTGTCAATCTCATCCAACTGTACCCTCCAAACGGATACGGTGCATTGAACAGAAATTACACCTTGATGAGCTTCATTTAAAAAATCCTAACCTGTGTATTTAGGTCTTGCCTTTCCCAATCTGGTCTTCCTTCTGTGGGCTGTACAGAGGGGGTAACACACAGTTTGAGGACCCCCCTGCCCCCCAATTCAGAGGACCTGAGTGTGAATCCCTGCTCTGCCTCTCACCAGCTGTGATCTCTGCTCAAGCTGTCTCTCCTGGGCCTCTTTTTCCCCATCTGTGACACAGGGACAAAACACTTAACGAATGGGATATTTGGAGGATTTAATGGCTACCATTCTATGTAAAGTTTTAAAAACAATGCATGATGCATAGTAAGCACTCAATACATGGTAGCTATTATTTTTGCTCTTTGTACTTCTTGGGGGTATGAAAGCTCAAGGTAAACTGAATATTTTTTGAGTGCCCACTGCTCCTCAGACAAAATGTACTCGCTAAACTTGGTAATGAATACAAAATGTTTGATTTGATAGTTGAATTGAAAGGTGTTTTTTCTTTACATAGTTTCTTTTTGCCTATCTTAATATGTAATTCAGCATTTATTGTGAATTTGTGAGAAACATACTCTTTGATTATAAAGCTTTCCCCCGCACTACTCAAATCTTTTCATTCTTCATTAATACACAAACACACATAACATATATTTATAAAATTAGTATTAACGCGTCCATATAATTCTAAAAATTTTAATTTTATTGAGGTACAGTTGATTTAAGATGTTGTGTTAGTTTCAGGTGTACAGCAAAGTGATTCAGTTATATAAGTGTGTCCATATAATTTTAACTCCATCATTTTTTCACTAAATATTATATCATGATTATTTTTCCTTTCTCTTAAATTTTATTTAAATTTATTCTAGGATTCATAGTGTTTAATTCGTATGCATTGCTATTTATTGAACTAGGCATTGTTTCATTTTTATTTTCATTACGAACATTGCAGAAGGTACCCTTCACTTTATTCAGCTTTAAACAAACACCATTTACCCTTTAACTTCTCTTACCAAGTTGCCAAGGAGATGGACTGCTTCCATTGCCATGATGATGTAGCTTTTTTCTTTCTAACACATTTCTCAAGACAGGGAGGGGTTAATTAAGAGGGAAGCCTTGTACAGCAGGGGCACCTCCTAAGGCGCAGACACAGATGCATCAGCCGTCTGGCAGACTCAGAGGGAGGGCACTGATACACAGACTCAATTCTTGCTTCTTTCCTAAATAGAAAATGAAGCGAATGCTGTATCTCACAAGATCCCCAAAGGAAACATATTTACATCGGGAGACCACCGTTTGCCTCTATTACTCTAAAGTACTGTAACTGTGAAAGTGTAATTTGACAGTAAAACAATGAACCTCCAAAGGCAGCCTTCCTAAAATGACATTGACAAGCCATCTGGCACATGCTCACAGGTTAACCTGGCACGACCCGTCATTTTCAATCTCCACGTTCCTGTCCTCAGCCCTTCTTATATTAGGATTCATGGCATTTGCTGTTCCAGCTTCCTCTGGGGGCTCAGAGAGCCCTGAAGGTATCTTTTGGATGAGTGGTGGGAACCTGACTCTAATCTTTACCTCGCAGTGTCTACCTGTCTCTTCCAAAAACACACACGCCCTCACCGTGTGACATGACACAGGTCAGGTCTCTCAATTCCTATAGCCAGAAGGCCGAATTAGCCACGGCGAATCCAAATTTCTCAGCTCATTGACCTCAAACTTCCTTAGGATTTGGACTAGGTTTCTTCTACCAGTCTGTCTCCTCTCATGATATCCAGAGCATAACACTGCCTAAGCGGCCTTCTCCCACTTCTAACCCAGACACAGGCTACTCCTGGGGCACAAGAATGAATGGGACCCAGAGGAAACCAGTGTCATATTCACATTGAACACCTATGTATTGAGCACTCTACGTGGGCCATCCCTGCGCTAGAAGTGGAGACACAGGAGATAAGAGGAGACAGGTCCGTGGTCTCAAGCAGATCACTTCCAGGTGGAGAACAGAGATAGGAAACAAGTAAACAACCAGGAGCATGCAGAGAGTGATAAATATTGAAAAGTAAATCATAAAATATAACACGGATAGAGCAATCCAGTGTAACTAACATAGTGTAAGCCATATGACTTAAGCAATGTGAATAGTATAATATACTGTCAGTAACACAGAAATAGTGTAAATATAGTTTGCATAGTAGCGCACACAGTAAATTAGATAGAGGAGAGTAGTGGAGTGACCAAGTGAGGGGCGTGCAACTTTACATTAGAAATGACTCAAGCAATCCCTTCTGAGAAGTGACATTTGAGCTGAGTTCTTACATCATTTATGCCACTTTTGGTGGCAAGTAACAAAATACCATGGACCAAAATGGCTTTGACAACAACAAGAAGAAAAACACATGATAAGTTGAAAAGTCAGGTGGTTCCAGGTGGGCTGGTCCGGTGGTCCATCCAGGTGGTCACTGAGGATGTGGTTCCTTCCGTCTTTCTCTCCTTCCATGCTCGCCATGTCAGCCTGGTCCTTGGCTAGCCTTGGCTAGCACTCCAAGGCTCTGAGATCACCATTGCAGCTCCTGTTGTCACCTCCCACGTGGCAGCATCCAGTGGGAGAAGGAGGGACCACTTTCTGGGCATCTCGGAGCCAGGAGGCCCTTCCCAGAATCCCCAACAGGCTCCTCACGCCCCCTTGGCCAGAACTGTGTCACATGCCTTTCCCTAAGCCAGTCACTGGCAAGGAGCATATGGCTGGGCAGAAAAAAGGAAGATGTGCGTGTGTGTATGTGATGGGGCAGCGGTGCTGGTGTGTGATTGAGTGGCCCGTAGACAATCAGTTATATCTGCCTCAGACCTGAATGACAGGCAGGTCTCAGTCACAGGAAGATTGCGGTAAGGCCTCCGGAGGGGCATAAGCCCAGGAGGGCTAAGGGAGAGAAGACCCATGGGGGACTGGTGGGGAGTCTGTGCAGGGGGCGGGCAGGGAGGGAAGCGCAAAGGGAGCCTGGAGAAGGAGGTAGTACCAGGTCCTTAGGTCTTGTAAGCTGTGATCAGGAGTTTGGACTTTGCCCCATGTACCGTGGGAAGTTTCTGGCGGGGACTGGTGTGAACAGGCAGGGGGGATAGCACCGGGCCAGGCGTCAGCAGTCCTGGGGGCTGGCGGGCATCATTACACACACAGGTGAAGCCCTGGGAAGTGATGTTCCCTTTCTCTACACTGGATTCGGTCCAGGTAAAACGAAAATCATGATGCCTGCCCCACAGAGTTACTTGTGGGGCTTAAGGCTTTGAGAGGGGGAAGGCAGTGAGGTCCTATACCAATAAGAGATACCTACTGCAGTTAATTCTCATTATTTGCAGTAGTTATGTCTTATAAAGTCACTGCAAACACTGAATTAGCAAATATTAAACCATTCCTTTGAGAGGAAATACACACATGCACACATACATACATCTCATATAGATCATAATAATCCTGAAAATTCAGAACAGTTGAGGTCTGTACTGTAGAAGTATGAGGAAAGTTCTAGCAATAGGTGACACCCACCTGAGCCAGGGGAAGCTGAGGGCGGAACCCCCTGCTGCATCCACTGTAGAGTTCTTGTCAGTAAGGAACCTTATTCTCTTGAGATAGGTCTGCGTGTAGCCACTGAGTGCAAGGAATCTTTAGGGGTCTTATCGAATGTGTCCCGGGGCAGTGCCCTGGAGGCAAGGCAGGAGTTTCTCTAGAATGGGGCTTCCACCCCTTTCTCAGTACTTAAGGAAGGGCAGTTGGGCTCAGCACTGGGTCCCCATTGCAGGAATTTAAAATAAGAACATGGCGCTCCATTCCATTTTCTGTTCTAATAGAAAATCTTGTTATGATTGCTCTCTTTACAATCCTGGGCACAATAATGCACATTTACGTCCCTCAAACATGCCCTAAAAGACAGCTGATTTGCTTGTCTCATGGTTTTTCTTCTCCCTTTTAAAAAGTAAAGCAGACAAAGAGAGGGGACGGGCGAAGTACATTCTTTTAAGCTTCGAAAAGTGATTGAATTGTCTTTTTTTTTTTTTTTGCAGTACGCGGGCCTCTCACTGCTGCGGCCCCTCCCGTGGCGGAGCACAGGCTCCGGACGCGCAGGCTCAGCGGCCACGGCTCACGGGCCCAGCCGCTCCGCGGCATGTGGGATCCTCCCGGACCGGGGCGCGAACCCGTGTCCCCTGCATCGGCAGGTGGACTCTCAACCACTGCGCCACCAGGGAAGCCCCTGAATTGTCTTTTTTCAACTCCCTCTGGAATTTCAGGGGGAGAAACACATTAGCTGCCACTTTCCACTGCCATCTGCGGGCAGATTTGCTGCTCAGGGTAGTAGAGCCTGGAGGGCAAGGGACTGTGGAAGGCTAGGTTCTGACAGGATGGGAAGCGGCTCCCCAGATGAACTCAGCCTGATGCAGTTTCCCTCCAGCACGGCTGCTCATTGCTTTGTGGCCCAGGGTTATCAGGTCAGTGTCACTGTGGTTTCTGCCCATCTTCCCATCAGTGGCCTTGGTTAATTATGCTTAAAGATTCCTAAAGACGTTGGTGCCATTGTGAGGTGGCAATGACAGGGACCTGTGTCTGCGAGGCTGATGCAGGAAGGGGTTTAAGCACCTCGTTAGTTATTTTCTCCTCGGTCTTTGATTTCACTCTACAGCGAACCAGGCTCTTTCCCTTCTTGTGGGAGAAAATTCACATTCACGCCCTTTTCTGGGGGGAGGAGGGAGGTGATGATCATTTGTCCCGAACAACGTGGAGGTGTGTTCTCTGAGTTTCGACCTGGGCACTGCTGACATGGCTCTGAGCCGTTCACCTGTTCACAGGGAGGGGGGCAGTTGGACGTGTGCACCTGGGGCTTGGAAGGGAGGCCTGGGCTGCAGGTACTGCAGTCTTCGTTTGTGGCTTGCAAAACGGGCTGCCTGGTGGCATTCCAGGTGAGCTGGGGAGTCCTGACAGCGGCCCAGCACCACACGGTACCCCTCAAAGTAGTGTGTGACGTCCAGCCGGTGACGTCGCATTGCTGGCCCTAGGTTCTTCATCTGTAAAATGAGATTGTGGACTCCTGGCAGTTTTGTGGTTCTGTGCTGAACTGAGTGTTGGTTTTGTGTCTTCTGCACATAACGTGACCTTCGCTCCCTCCCCGCCGCCACCCAGATACATACGTAAAAGACATTCATTCTCCTGGTGGTCCAGGAGAGAAACTCATCAACGTTGTCCTTGCTTATCCGGAAGATGTGAAGTGAAATGGGGGCTTACGTTGTCTTAACAGCCAACCCGCGAACGCATGCATGTTAAAGGGTGCCTCCACATGCTGAGTCGGAAGTCCGTAACAAAATGCTGCGTCCTCACCTCCATCCTGCAAAATTATACTGTAACGGGGCAAAAATAATTATGTCCACATTTCTAGTGCATTCCATGAGTATTTTCCTGCAAGGATTTTAATCTAGGACAAAGCTCTCTTGGTTTTTCAGGGGAAAAAAAATCCCCTTTATGGCTCGACCGAAGTGTCGTTTTAGTAACATATAGATACCTTTTCAGGCATCTCCAGATGCGGTGCAAGAGTGAAATGTGTTGCAAGTGGGGTTTGAATAGCGGTGGTTTGAGTACGTAAAGGAGGTGAAGTAAAGGGAAAAAAACACACACAAAAGGCAACAAAGGTTATGGAACTCCGTTAAATTATGTTTATGATTTTACTTGTCAGTGGTTCGTAATACAAAATGGTTTTCCTGGAGTCTGTTTATCAGCATTTGTCCCTAATTAGTGCCTACAAATTACCTTCTGTTCCACTCATGTTCTCCTGGCTGTCTTGGGTCTCAGAAATCAGAGCTGTTGCAGTTCACGAACTTTCACTGTCAAGTTTTGCACGGGCTTTTTCCTGCTGATGCATCTGGAGATCCTCTCCCCTCCCCCAAGGTCTCCAATGGCTGCGATTCGATTTTTGCGAATGGAAAGGAGATGAAGAGCAAAGTGGACACGATCGTGAACTTCACGCACCAGCATTTCACCTCCCAGTTAGAGGTCACCGTCTGGGCGCCCAGACTCCCCCTGCAGGTCGACATCTCGGATACGGAGCTGAGCCAGATCAAAGGGTGGAGGATCCCCGTGGCTTCCAACCGAAGGTGAGGAGCCAAGGGGGCGGGGGTGGGGAATGAAGTTCATCGAGGACTGTGGTTCTGAGGTTTCTGGGGCTCCGATCTGAGGCAAACGTCCTCAGGGACCCAGGCCCTAGGGAAGCTTGCATCCACAGTGGGTAACAGTGGGATGGGAGTTCAGATGGGTCTGACTTGGGTACTTACTTTGACAGGAGGCGATTATAATAGGGAGAATAATCATCTCTACCTCGTAGAACAGTTGCTAGGATTCAGTAAAACGATGCAACGCATAAGGAGCACCTAGCACAAGGCCTGGCATTTAAGGGAAGAGCTCTTTTTCTATTCCCTACTTCCCTGTTCTTTCCTACCTTACCTCAGTTTCCTGCTTATAAACGTCAACCATCCTCTATGAAGCACAGTACAATGGTTAAGTTGTGGGCTGTGGAATAAGGCCACTGAGTTTCACCCTGGCTTTCTCACGTATAGCTGTGTGACCTTGGGCAAGTCACTTAACCCCTTTCTTCCTGTTTCTTCATCTATAAATTGGAGATGACAATAGAGTTACTGAATAGAGTTATCCCAAGAATTCAGTGAAAGGATACATCCTGCAGTAGACAGAATTCTAAAGATAACGTCCCTTCAAGAGTCCCATCTCCTGGTTATTCAATCAAGCACAAATCTGGGACTGCTGTGAAAGGATTTTACAGATGTAATTAAAATTCTAAATCCGTTAATCTTAAAATATGGAGATTATCCAGGTGGGCCTGACCCATCAGTTGAGCCCTTTCAAAGCAGAAAGTTTTCTCTAGCTGGTAAATAGTACCATACAGTATGAAACCTTTAAGAATGGACATGTTTCTATTCAGCATAATTCCCTTGAGATCCACCCCAGTCGTTGCATGTTTCCATAATTCATTTATTTATTTTGCTGGGTGTATCCCCTGGTAGGGAGTATCACAGTTTGCTTAATCATGCATCCACGGAAGAACACGTGTTTTTTCCAGTGTGGGGCTATTTTGGATAGAGATGCTATGACAAAAGCTTGACATACAAGCTTTTGTATGAATGTAGATTTTCATTTTTCTGGGGAGGATGCCCGAGAGGAGAATTGTTGGGTTTTATGTTAAGGGCATATTTAGTTTTTTGTTTTTTGTTTTTTGTTTTTTTTGCAGTACCCGGGCCTCTCACTGCTGTGGCCTCTCCCGTTGCGGAGCACAGGCTCCGGACGCGCAGGCTCAGCGGCCACGGCTCACGGGCCCAGCCTCTCTGCGGCACGTGGGATCCTCCTGGACCGGGGCACGAACCCGCGTCCCTCGCATCGTCAGGCGGATTCTCAACCACTGCGCCACCAGGGAAGCCCAAGGGCATTTTTAGTTTTAAAGGAAGCTGCCAAACTCTTTTCCAGAGAGGCTGCTCCATTTTTCATTCCCACCAGCAGTGGGAATGTCATCCAGTTACACACACATCCACATCCTTACCAGTGCTTCAAAAGGTTACCTGCAGTGTGGTACCATTTATGATGATATAGGAAAGAGAAAGCAGATTAGTGGTTGCCATGAGTTAAAGATGGTGTAGAAGTCTAAGGCAGCACACAGGACACCCCTGTGGTGACGGACCAGTTCTGTATCTCGGTTATGGTGATGATTACATGAATCTGCATGTGATAAAAATCACATGGAACTACATATACACACACACAAATGGGTATTCATTAACCTGTCGAAATCTGCATAAGCTCTGTGGTTTGTTCCAATGTCACTTTGCTGGTCTGGATATTGTACCACAGGTATGCAAGATGTTAAATCTGGGGGGCTGGGTAAAGAGTGTACAGGACCTCCCTGTATGATCTTTTAAACTTTCAATGAATTTGAAATGCCCTTGAAATTTAAAGTTTTTTTTTTTTAACACAACAGAATGTAATTGTTTTATTAATATGGTCTTCCTAAAACTTCATTTATTCACTCACCACTTTTATGAGATTGCAACTTTTGAGTACCACCTAGAATACACTTACTACTGTTCTTTTTTCAGTTTTATCTATTTATTTAAGAGAAACTCCACATCACTATCAAAAAATAGCCAACTAGTAAATATTAATGCAAAGAAAATAAAACATTGTTATTAAATGCTGAGTAGATACAGTTGTTTGTCTGAATTTGTCTTTATAAGCTGGGAGAGACTGGCAGGTATCAGAGAGCCCTTAAAGATCGCCTGGCACCAAGGGCTTCCCTGGTGCCAGGGAAGAGGCCACAAAAGTGAGAGGCCCGCGTACCGCTAAAAAAAAAAAAAAAAAAAAAAGATCGCCTGGCTCCAAACAGAGACGTTCCCTGGGATATAATCAGGATGATTGGAAAATAAAATGGAAATAACCTTTCTGTATGCCAGTCAGTGTTTTTACTGCCACCTAAAATCATCTCACTTAACAGCAAGGATACTTACCCCTTACTTTGGGAAACTCAAATTGCTAGGTGCTGGTGAAATTTTTTTCCTGTAACTAATAATGTAATAATCTAAACTCAAATTAACTTTTCCATTTTAAAGAGTGTTGAGAAAAAAAAAACCTCATTTCTTTCACCAGTCAAGTCTGAATTAAACTCAGTCTAAACAATCTCCCCCCAGTATGATAATTTACTTTATATACATCACTGACAGAAGATGGTAGAGCCTGTGAAAGCTAGTTTTACTTTTCTAATCTTGAGGGTTAACCTTCCAGGGAGGTGGAATGACATGTTATTAAGAAAGTGGGTTTCAGAAGTGACATGGTGCTCGTCCTAAACTGCTAATAATGAGCTCTCTGGGCCTCATATTAGCTGCTCTGATCCTTGGTTTCTTCATGTAGAAACAGGAGCATGCTTCAGGGCTGTTGTGAAGAGAAATGAAGTCCGTTATAAAAAGGGAGAGAAAGGGACTTCTCTGGTGGTCCAGTGGTTAGGGCTCCACGCTTTCACTGCCGAGGGCCCAGGTTCGATCCCTGGTTGGGGAACTGAGGTCCCACAAGCTGTGCGGTGCAGCCAAAAAAAATTTTTTTTTAATTTTTAGAAAAAGGGAGAGGACACCAGTAGAGGGACAGCAGCCAGGCTTGGACTCCGCATCGAGGTGACTGGTCGTGTGGCTGTGACCCAGTTGCCCCTTCTCTCTGTGCCTGGGTTTCCTCACCGGCGAGATCAGCTCCTAGAACACCCTGTTCCTCGGGGCCTGTGCAGATGACGTAGGTCACTTGCGTGTGGCTGGCAGGTGGCACGTGGCCCATTTACGTCAGCTCTTTATAGGAGCACGCAGGGCAGGACCCGGCACATGCTAGGTCTAACCCAGCGCGTATAAGTCTCTGCCTCTTTCTCCCCTGACCCAAGACCCATCCACCGAGGGCCACAGACCAGTCAGCAGCCATCAAACCAGGTCCTTTCATAAAGGACACGGGACAGGTGTATCTCGAGCAGAAGGTTCTAGAATGGCCGAGCCAGAGAGGGTTTCTCAGGGCGGGTGTGGGCAGGCGAGTAGGGGGACAGGAGGAAGGGGGAGAAGCCAGGACGCAGGTGCCAGACGTGGTTCAGTAGTTTCAACAGCTCTGCGGGTCAGCAGCCACTCTCATCAGGGCGGATGGGAGGTAGGAGGGTTTACCCTGATCACCTTTAGGGCCCGGAGCTCAGAGGAGGCTGCTTCTGAGAGATGGAAGGGCCTGATCCAGGGAAGGGGCTGGATGTGGGCACCGTCCCCAGGTCACACCTGGCCTGCATCTCCTCAAGCACACCTGCAGGGAGGTAAGGGGGGTCCTTGTCATCTCCACTCCCAAGGCGAGGTGCCCATGTGGGAGTGACTGATGGCTCAAGGCCAGCCTCCACACGGCTCTTCTGACCCCAGACCTCCCGTTCCCTCCTGTAGCCCCAGTTCATCCCCGCATGGGGGATCGTGATGAAGTTGCAGACTTCCAGAACACAGGACAGAGATGCAGCCTCTGCCCGTGTGGGGCTGGTCCCCCCCTGGTGCTGGGCGGGCGCGGCAGGGGCTGAGCTGGGCTTCTGTGCTCCGAGCACGTGGCAGTACACGTGGCACTCGGTGACCACCAGACGGTGCCCGGGGAATGAACGAAGGAGCAGACGGCGGGTGACCCGATGGTGAGCAGCTCACACCAAGCAGGGCAGAGTCACGGGGGAATGAGGACAAAGGGGGGCGCGAGACACCTCCCCGCAGCGATGACGTTTGCTCTGTCGTGTGTGTGTCCCAGGCCCGCCAGAGACAGCGAGGACGAAGAAGACGAGGAGAGGAAGGGGAGAGGCTGCTCTCTGCAGCATCAGCGTGCCCTCGTGCGCGTCCTCACCCAGTTCGTGGCCGAGTCACCCGACTCGGGTCAGCTGAGCTACATGCTGGGCCCCGACTGGCAGTTTGACGTCACTGACCTCGTGATGGATTTCATGAAGGTGGAAGAGCCGAGAATTGCTCAGCTACAAGACGGCAGGACCCTGGTGGGCCGCGAGCCGGGCATCACCACCGTGCAGGTACAGGCACCCACCCCTCGCCGCCTCCCACAGCCCCGGTCTGTGTTGATAAGGGTCCAGATAGATGCTGTCGTGCAGGGCAGTGTGCGCCTGTGTCAGAGAATCATGGGCAGTAACGGAGGGTTCGTGGGTTCTAACAATCCAGACTCAAATCATATCTCGCATTTTAGAGAGAGCTGAGAAAAAAATCTCATTTCTTTGACCAAAGCTGAATTAAACACACAGTTTAAGTAATCTTTCCCCCAATATGATAGTTTACTTTTCATGTATCACTGATGGAAGACAGTAGGACCTGTGAAAGCTAGTTTTATTTTCCTAAACTTGAGGATTAAACATTTAGCTATGTTTTACCTTAACAGTGGACAAAAAATTAAAAACTAAAACGTATGGCACTAAAATGAGTAAAAAGCACTCTCCATTTTATTGTAGTAATAGTAAAACTATTTTCTGGCCCACGTTGACAGGATAATTCTGCAGAAAGGGTTCAGCATAGTTTTTGAATACCAAATTAAAATGTTAATTTGTTAAATGCTCAGAGCTAATTAAGTCAGATTTTAGGTTTTGCCAAAGTTAATTTTTGACAAAGCTGTACTCAGCATTATATTTTCATTACTCTTCTATGTCTATGTAACAAATCACCGCCAGTCTCCCAACTTAAAAGCACCACTAAGTTATCAACTCGGGGTTCGGAAGCTTGGGAGTCCAGGTGAGCCTGGAGTACCAGGCCAAGTGGACCACAAGGCTGTGGTCAAGGTGTGGGCCAGGCTGCGCTTCTGTGCGGGCTTCGGAGAAGGATCTGCTTCCCAGCTCAGGTCGCTGGCAGAATGCAGCTCCTCGCAGTGTGGCGTTGAGGACCCTGTTTCCTGTGGCCTGTCAGCCAGGGCTCATTCTCTGCTCCTAGAGGCCACCTGCCTGCCTTCTCATGGGGCCTCTCCATCACCAGATTCTCACTCTTTGAACCTCTCTGACTTTTCCTACTTCCACCAGCCAGAGAGATCACTCTCCCGCGTGATTCCAGGGGACCCACCCGGCTAACCCGGCATAACTTCTCTATTCTAAGGCCAGCTGTGCCATATCCTATAACATAGTTGGGAGGGTGATTTCTTATCATATTCACAGGTTTGAGAGATTAAGCAGGACCCCTTTGGCAGGACAGGTCTAGAAATTCTGCCCACTAGATATTCCTCTCCATTTGTTAGTCACCCCTGCTTACAAGCTAGATGGTGCATTAGGAGTGGTTTCTTAGAAGGACAATAAGATTCTCTCTCCCACTTTGCTTACCTGGTTAATCCAGTGAAGACGCAGCAGCCCACGCAATGGTGATTAATGGCCCGTAGTGGACATCTCACTGCCCACTGAAAAGAATAAGTGCAGGGCGAGATGGCCGAGCACCAGTCCTTTAAAGTTTTACCACAATTCTGCCATTTTCACACCTAAATATTAGTTGTTGGAAAGATGTTACTCTTTGGTGCTTGGTACCCAGGTGGGCAATTTTTAGTTATTGCCTTTAAGTTAAATCATGGTTTGTTTGGTTTTTTTTTTTTGAAAATACAGTGCTGTTATCATGATGTGAATCAAAGTAAAGAAAATGGACCAAGATGATATTTGTAAAACTCCTTCACTTGGAGAGCGTAACTGAACTGTGGCGTAATGCTCACACACACAATTTCCATACGTGCACTCATGTCGGGAAAACTGGGAGAACACGGTGGTGGTAACACCAGTTAAGGAGTTTTGAATGGTGTGAGGGGCAGAGACTGAGGTGTCTCACTGACCCTGCAGGTCCTGTCTCCTCTCTCTGACTCCATCCTGGCTGAGAAGACGGTGACCGTCCTGGATGACCGTGTCACCATCGTGGACCTGGGCGTGCAGGTGGTGGCCGGCTTGTCTCTTTCCCTGCAGCCTCACAGGTTGGACAAAAGAGCCATCATTTCAACAGCAGCTGCCGAGGATGTTCTGCAAGCCCCACAGCAAGTAAGATTCCAGGAGCCTTTCGTCCCTGGCCAGCTGAGCCCGCTCCTCTCTCAGTCACATCCTGCCAAGGAGATCCGTAGAGAGAGCACTCATAGCTGGGACGGGTGATTCTTGCAGCTTCGTCCTGTTTATCCAGTCTGTCCTGTCTCTGAGCAAAGCACTCAGTGGCTTAGATACATTTTCCTCGTATGTGTTTCTAATCCATCAACCACATGCCCATATGCTACTTGCTTTAGAGCAGCCTTATCTGTTTTAGGCACAGTCCACTGCTAGACCGTGACCAAAGGCTCACATGTTTTCCCTTTTGCCAAAGCAGGTGTCTTTTGATACAGTAAGTCAGTCCCTTACATATGAACGAGTTCCGTTCCGAGAGTGCGTTCGTTAAGTCCAACAAAGTTAGCCTAGGTACCCAACTAACATACAGTACTGCCACATAGTACTGTACCGTTATAGGCTTTTAATACTTTTCACACAAGTAATACATAAGAAACAAACACAAAAAATAAGCCTTTTTTTTTTGCGGTACGCGGGCTTCTCACCGTTGTGGCCTCTCCCGTTGCGGAGCACAGGCTCTGGACGCACAGGCTCAGCGGCCATGGCTCATGGGCCCAGCCGCTCCACGGCATGTGGGATCCTCCCGGACCGGGGCACGAACCCGCGTCCCCTGTATCGGCAGGTGGACACCCAACCACTGCGCCACCAGGGAAGCCCCAAATAAGACATTTTTAATCTTACAGTACAGGACCCTGAAAAGTACAGTAGTGCAGTGCAACAGCTGGCATCCAGGGGCTGGCATCGAGTGAAGAGGCAAGAAGAGTTACTGACTGGAGGAGAGGAGGAGGGAGATGGTAGAGTACTGCTGTACTCTGTACAGTCCTGTGCAGCAAAGGACACAAAAGCACAACCACTTGCAGAGGACGCAGGCACGTGAAAATGTACGCCGGACATGTGAACTAGTTTACGTGATTGGACATGCGAACATGCGTTCGCATCTTTGAAAGTTCACAACTTGAAGTTTCGTACGTAGGGGACTTACTGTACTCAGAAATTCCATTTCAGCTACTTGAACAAGCATGGCTAATAGGCACCCAATCACCACTGTTGACAATTATTTCCAACTCTCAAACTCTCCCCCATCTTTAAACTTTGACGTGTCATTGATAAAGATACCAGGGCACTGTGCCTTTCAAGCCAGCTGGTCTCGTAATGCATCCTTCCTTAAGTGCTTCCAGCCAGTGCATGTTCCAGCAATCGGCATTGGCTTCCTAATAAAGAATGTTCAAAGGGATATTCTCTTGAGCAGGCGCCTGATTAGTTGCACCTCAATATGATTCCGATAAATTGCCTGATCTTTCAGAATGTTTTTAGAAAAGTCAAAGTCAAATTCTGTTGTCCGGCATGCAATAAATTAATATACACTTTAATGCACCTGTTAAAGCATATCGTTTGTTTCTCATATCAACTATAGCTATAGCTTAGGGCCGATGCCGCTTCCAGGCAGTGTCGAGAGCTATTCACGATGATAAAACATAGAAATCAATTTTTCTCAGATTGTGTGTTTAAATAATATTACGTAGGAAATCGCATTTACATTTGCAGGTTGGAAGGAACCTGATTATAACATAATGCTTTGCTTTCATTTTTCTTAGGAAGCAATAGTCAGTTCTTGGATTCTGTTCAGTGACGGTTCGGTGACACCTTTAGACATTTACGATCCCAAGGATTTTTCAGTTACTGTCTCATCATTGGATGAAATGGTGGTGTCTGTCCAGGCAAACCTTCAGTCCAAATGGCCGGTTGTCGTTGCAGAGGGGGAAGGGCAAGGGCCCTTGATTAAACTGGAAATGATGATCAGTGAGCCCTGTCAGAAGACCAAGAGGAAGAGCGTTCTTGCCGTGGGTAAAGGGAACGTCAAGGTCAAATTTGAAGCAAATACTGGTGAGCACCAAGGAGGCACCAACGACGTTGAGGGCGGCGGTCGGGAATATAAAGACCACGTGAGGAACAGCATAGAGCGCGAAGGAGGCCAGGAGAGGGCAGTGCAGCAGCGGTTCCAACATGGCGCCCCCGGCGGCCGCGAGGAAAGTACCATCCAAAGCACAACCCCGCAGTCTCCCATGGAAGGAAAGGGTAAAAAGCTGCTCAAGAGTGGTGGCCCAGACGCCTTTACAAGCTTCCCCACTCAAGGGAGGTTACCGGGACCCCATAATCCTAGTGACCTTACGATGACCTCCAGGGGGTTGACCGACTTGGAGATCGGCATGTACGCCCTGCTCTGCGTCTTCTGCCTGGCCATTTTGGTCTTCTTAATTAACTGTGTGGCGTTTGCCTGGAAATACAGACACAAAAGATTCGCCGTGAGCGAGCAAGGCGACATCCCCCATTCCCACGACTGGGTCTGGCTGGGGAACGACGTGGAGCTATTGGAGAACCCGGTGGACGTGACCCTCCCGTCGGAGGAGTGCACGACCATGATCGACAGGGGGCTGCAGGCCGAGGAGAGGAACTTCCTTCTGAATGGCGGTTCCCAGAAGACTTTCCCTAGTCAGCTGCTCAGACCTTCTGACTTTGTCTATGAGAAAGACGTGAAAAACGAACCTCTGAGTTCGTCCGGCCCAAAGAGGAAGAGGGTCAAGTTTACGTCCTACACCACCATCCTCCCGGAGGACGGCGGTCCGTACACCAACTCCATCCCGTTTGACAGTGATGACAGCATCCAGTGGGTGTGCCCAGACATGGGGCTGGGGGCGTCCCAGGGCTTCAGAGAGTACATGGAGGGGCTGCAGGACCAGATGTAAGCTCCTTTCTCACGTCTGTATTCACCTTTATGCCTTCTGCTGTTTGAATGGTGGAGCCTGAGTCTGACCAGCAATAGGGGATGAGTTAACAAAGCTTCCTTTGTGGAGGTCTGGCGGGATCCCTTTCGAAGCAGCCATCAGGGAGAGCAAAGGCAGCTGGGTGTGAAGCCAGGATGTGCCCCCAGATGAGCTACAAGGGGGTCCTGGAGAAATTCTAAGACCACGGTTTTATCTGCTGCCTGGTACTAGCTCAGTTCAAATATAATAAACCAGACCCCACAGACATGGTTAATCATCTCGTGGCAAAACGGCCGTGTGGAATTAGAAAAGACTTGGGTTTGATTTTTCTGCTCCTAGACCTTTTAAAGCACAGCGGACATTTCTTGCCCTTGGCCTGAGATTGGACATACGTGAAAGATGCTGAATGTAGCCGCCCATATTTGTTATGAGCACTGCTCATTATTTTTATATATCTTTGCACCTGCACCTGGTTCCTTTGACCTCTGCAATTCTTTTTGAAACATGAAGACAAGCAGTTTCACTCTTTTCTCTGAAATCTGTTTGATTTACATATGAAATTTAGTCCCTGTGATGTGCCACGTCCTGTTATTTCCTGGGTGTCTGTGTAGGCTTTCAGGGTCTCTCCAGTTCTTCTCACTGCATCCCTTAGGGGCAATGTCTAAGAAGCTTAGCCTCATGCCGTCTTGCTTTCTTTTTGTTGTTGAACTTTCTTGTATCAGACGGGGACATGGGATTTTACTTAAAATATTAATATACTGTAAGAGAGGGCCAACTTCTTTACAGTTTTCTACGTGAAGCTTAAAAACTTCTTTGGAGAAAAGTTGTGAACAGTGAACCTTTCCTTTTATCTTCTGCTTGCGGGAGTCATGAGGACCTCTTTCCTGGGTTGCATTTCTGAGGACAAAAAAAAAGTCCTCAAAATAGTTGTATTTATACTAATGCTTTGTGGTCAACACCATTTGTTATCCAAACTGAAATCAACATCTAGAAATGATATGCAGAGAAAGGAACTCGCATAGGAAATATCTTCAGACTAAACTTTTCTTTTACCAGAACAAAACTTTTTAAAAACAGTAAATGAAATGAGGTTTCAACTTAGCAGTATGTAGAAATCTACCCATACAATGATTCAAAAAAAACAAAAAACAAAAAAAAACAACCCAAAACATATATCTATCCTCAGTCATGACTCTGGCAGAGATAAAACCTATACAGGGTGTCCATTAATGGAGAACAGCAATGGGTTTACCCCCCAAATTCATAAAATAAATGACTTTTCCAGAAGTTTGAGAAGCAATTGTGATGAAAAACCATAGCTATTGGGAAATCGAAGTGGCAAGAGAGAGAAAAAAAATCATGATTCCTGCATAATTTTTAAATAAACAATGTTTTTCAAAGAACAGCATGCCTGGTCTCAAGCAAAGCAAGAATTTCAGATTAGGAAACCATGACAACGTTCTATGAAGATGTGCTAGCTGGAGAATCAGACACCAGATGAGTCTATGCCTCATTCTGAGCTTTCTTGAGCCATTTGCATCTCTGAGAGGTAGAATTTTAAAGGCCCAAACAGTCAAGGACCTGCAGGAGGTGTTGAAACAGTTTCTTGACTCCTGATGGCTGTTGACTGGGCTATTCAAAAGGGTGTGCTTCCGTGGTTCTCTTCTAGGGTTCCGTGGACAGGAGTGTGACAACCAGCCTTCTCCAACCATGACACGGCAGACACAGAATTCTCCTTGTGTCTCTTGCCCACAGGACTACAATACGTTTGTAAACCGCACCTAAGTTACCAGTGATACGCTGCCTGACCTCAGAGGCTGGTGTTCAGTTGCTCTTGTGTTTAAAATGGGGGTTAGGAGCTGAGGCTGCTAAGGTTCCCCAGATCTTCCAGTTTGATTGGGCAATGAAACCAGGAGACCCAGGCATCAGCTTCCAAAGGAGTTTGCAGAGAGATGGCCGACACCTTGTAGGAAGAGCTCCTCTGGTGGCCAGAGGAAGCTGCCTCTGCTTTTCAAAGGGCTTGGCAAGGAGGTAGCTCAAAGCCAACTGTGCAGGGCTGGAGAGGGATTCAGGCACTCGCTGAAGCATAGCTGTCCCCGGGAGCCTTGCTTCTCCTGTCAGATATTTTCCATTTTCTCTCCCTGTAGGTCTTGGACATTCCAGACAGGGTGGGGATGTCATTTCTGAAGCTGAGGACCCTCAACTGATACAGGGGGTGAGTCTCTCTCACACACACAGCAGGCTGCCTCGCACTGGTACAATGAGACTTCCCGTGGGTATAATTCGGGAGGGGACAAAGGAAGTTACTATCGTCACGGGGAGCCTTATTGAGGGGCATACAAATTAGAGCATCTCCTATGGTCTGAGTGATTGATGTGACGCAAAAAGTAAACTGGGGAGAATCAGGAAGGGCCAGGGGTTTCTCTGGGGAGCCGGGAACTGACTGTAGTTCTGAAGACGCCTTCCTTGGGTAAGCTAACGTCACCCAGAGTGATGCACGCTGCATAAACCACCTTTGCTGGTTCCTGTTGAGACTCAGTTCAAAATAAAAATCAAAAGGATGGTTTCAGGGCAGAGATCCCTTTTACCATACCACACACACTCCCATATATGCACACGTACATACATACGTATTATACCCACGTGTGTGTGTGAATAGTGAAGAATCAGAAATCCAGCTTTTTTGTGGGAATCAACACTGACAGTTGTTCTCAGATTTGGTGTGGGCACTATTCAGCTTAACAGAATGTCACTGAAGTTCTTTCTGCTCTAAATATTCCCTGCTGACTAGAAACTATGGGTTATATCAGCTTGTTTTCCAACTAGTCAATTTAAAACAAATAGGAACTATACCTCCAAAATATTTCAGCTTAAGTGGGGGGGTGGGGGCATGGGACCTCCCTGGTGGCACAGTGGTTAAGAATCCGCCTTCCAGTGCAGGGGACACGGGTTCGATCCCAGGTCCTGGAAGATCCCACATGCCACAGAGCAACTAAGCCCGTGCACCACAACTACTGAGCCTGCGTGCCACAACTACTGAAGCCCGTGCACCACAACTACTGAAGCCCGTGCCCCTAGAGCCCGTGCTCCGCAACAAGAGAAGCCACCGCAATAAGAAGCCCGCGCACCGCAACGAAGAGCAGCCCCCGTTCGCCGGAGAAACTGGAGAAAGCCCGCGCGCAGTAATGAAGACCCAATGCAGCCAAAAAAATAAATAAAATTAAATAAATAAATAAATAAATTAAATAAAAGGGGGAATGACGTAAATTGCTAAGCCTTGAAATATGGTTCGCTGGGGGCCATGCATTAGCCTGGATTTCCCAGGTTCTTACGGCTGAGATATCCAAAGGATAGTTGTCAGTAACCTGAAAGAAACGGTGTCAATAGAGTCCCTTCCTCTCCCGTGAGAATGGGATGTTCAGACTCCCCTTGAGGCAGACACCAGCAGCCTCTAGAGGGGACACCAGGCCGCGAGCTCCATGAGTCACACGGAGGGCAATTCAGATGCCCCATGAGGACCAGGTGACCCACACCCGTGGAGGATGTGAGACCACTGTCACCGGGGGCCAGACAGGCTGCTTTCCAGGCCAGCGTACAGCTATCAAGGAGCAGCTGCCACACAGAAGTCCTGGAGTTAAACCTACAGTGTTGCATGTGAGAGAAAGAAAGATGAAAAGACACTGGAAGTTTCCCCTGGAAACTTCCCCCAAAGGACACACTGGCCAGCAGACCTCAGAATACTCTGTGTCAACCAAAAGGGAATAATTGACTTCCTGGCTGTTTTCTTTTGCACACTGGTCAGCCTGAGTTCCCAGACTATAATCATCCTTAAACCGTAGGCAGACAGTTTTTATTTATAAAAATTGCAGGGAAAAATGGATTAATTTTTGTCCCTTTGCTACATCTGTAGATGAAGTATTTTGTACCTAGATAATTTTTAAGTTTTAGGAAGTCTGCCCTTGTGCGTGTTGATCACCATTCTTGTCTCACTCTTTTCGAAGGGTGTCTTCCCAATGTTGGGATGTTGGGACCACAGTAAAGTGTCTGGGAAGACCATTCATTCCAACTCCACTGACCACAGAGGGTGGTTTCATCTGAATCTTTCCTTTACCATTGACACCATTGTTTTTCTACTCTTGTCAACTCAAAAATGGCCTCAATTCTCCGTTCTAGTCTCTGTAAATGACACGATAGATGGTTTATAAACCCAGCGACCATCTCCTCCCTCAAAATTATATTACGTGTAATGTATCGCGTGTCACCTGTTGTGTAAAGGAACAGTATGGGTGGTGGAAGAGTTACGCTAAAATATGGATATAGCAGATATTTTTGTATGTAATATAGGCAATATACTGAAACACTGAAAGGTGTGTTGGAATAAATACGTTTTAACATAAAAGCATGCAAAGCTATAGCTTTTAAATGTACAGACGTCCCGCTCAGAAATATCTAAATTGATTATGGGAAAACATCAGAAACTGACATCGTGAAATGCACTAAATTAAAGATGCAGCCTTTAGAGGGCATGACTTCTGTTGGGATTGTTGACGGAATCTGCCAGAACATGTTGATCTTACTCTTCCTTACTTTTGGATTTTTTTCCTTTTTCTTCTTTTTTTTTTTTTTTTTCCTGGAAATATCTCAGAAATAAAGTGACATCATTTTCCAGCATAAAGGTATATACTAACCACAGGGTAATTCATCCTTTTTAACATGAAAATAAACATTTAAACATTCTCCAGTGGTTTCATTATTTTATCCACATTTTTCTCTTTTACTTGCAGCATCTCTATGATTTGACTATATATTTTTCTTTTTAGCCAGAGGTTTTAACACCTTTGACGCAAGCAATAAATGGAAACCAAAAGAAAATGTTTCTTGAAAGTTGCAAATAACTTTGATCTTTGAAAAAGGTAAACTTTTCATGTGTTGTCCTAGCAGACTGGGGGACACTTCTTCCCTGAAGTTTCGGAAGGAGGACTCCTGTTTTGCAGGTCCCTGCCCAGGGTCAAACTGTCTTGGACTCAGTGCTGACATGTAATGCATCAGCCCTGCCGTCTTCTCCCTTTTGGTCTCTACTTATCTGTGACTCACTCATGTTTCCGTATTTGGGGCAGGGGCTTGTGGTGCTGAGGGCCCAGAATAGGTAGAGCTCTAGACACGTAAGAAAAACACAAGAGAGTCGGGGATCCTGCCTGGAAGGCTGATGATGTCTCAGCTGAAAGGTTGCCGGGTGCATTGCTGAGTCCCCACAGCTCTCTGTGGCTTGTTTGCCCTTTCTGACGCCGTCAGCATCATCTTTGGCATTTTGGCAAATGGCACTCCTTGTTATCAGGATGAAAAGGGATGTCTCTATGGCAGTAACTTGACATGTCATAATAAATGCCCCACCCCGAGCCTGATCTTTCACTGGGCCCTCCAGACATCATATGAGGAAGTGAGTGTCAACCTAGGAATTGGCCTTGTGAAATGAAATCTGCAGAGTCACAGGCTTCAGATGAGCCCAAGTGCTTTCCCGGTTTCCACACACGCCCCCATCGGCAGGACTTCTCACACTTTGGGTGATTGTTTCCCACTAACCGCCCCTTCTTTTTCCTCCTGGAATGGAGGAGGACAGAGCCACAGACCCCGAAGGCTCTCCCCAGATCTCAGCGTGCATGTATGCAGTTTAGTAAAGTTGGTTTCTGAAAGAGGGAAAGAAGAAAGTTGGAAATGAGGCTTGTAAAAAAGTGAACCCTTTAGATTTAGACTTCTGTGTGCGCAAAATGCAGACACTGCATTGCAAACTTTTTGATACTGAAATGCTTGATGCCTGTTAGTTTCTTTATGGTTTTATACAATTTAGATCAGTTACAGAGGTAGTTTCTTTATTGGTTTATATAATTTAGATCACTTACAGAGGTTTTTTTGTTGTTGGCTTTAAACCTTTTTTTTAAACCACAAAAAAGTGCAGAAACGTTCTAACCCGGTTGCAGTGTTTGTAGCCTTTTCTACGAGTCAAGATGGCAGGACATGATCACTTTCCAGGTGGGAAGTAACAATTCAAGTCTGATAGAGAAATTGTGCTACCTGTCCAAGAAAGCAGCCATGCCATCCACTGAAAAACTGGACAATCTTCCCATCTCATGAGATGCCTTTATAATTTCTATGGCTCTTGGTCAGTTGTCCTGATGAAACCTTTACTTTTAGCTTGAGGACTGCAATTTCTTTAGGTGCTGCAGCAACTGAGGTCAGTTTATACATCTCTGCTGCCCATTGGAATAAAGCACTTTACAAACAGAGGGATGGATATTGCTTTGGGATTCAGGGTCCATGCGATGTTGACTTTTCCACCCCCTAGACAACATTACTTCTCTAAGATGGCTTAAATCACTTCTGACCTGAAACGTCTTTCTTTACTGCAATTGGTCAAAGTACGTGAGCAACGTTTTATTTTTCCCTGATAAGGTTGGAGCTGAAATAATCTGCTATTTTATTGTTACCTCTTATAGGGATCTGAGTCACTGAGGGAAGTAACCCAAAAGGCCAGTGTAGACACTTCCCCTTCGATATAGTTTTTTCACTTAGAGATGCTTCCTTAGACAGTGTGCCTTTTTCCCCCTGTTGTAATCACTGTAGGATCTCCATTTAACTCATGTGTATTCCCACATAGCATGCTTTATTCCCATAAATATTTTACGCTGACAAGGGTCACACGCCGGGCACTGTTAAGCACACCCTTCCAGGTTTTCAACACTTTAATTTACTATTCTGGTTGGTTGTGATGCCACTTGGTATATCTGAAAATTTGCATCAGATCTGCTACCATATCAGTTACTCCGGAGCAATGAATTGTTCAGTACCACCAGCTTATGTGCCAAAAGATGCCAGGACTGGCAGACAGTGGGACCCAAGTACTTCCTCTGGCACAGGCCACCAAGCAAGTGATTCCCTCTTTCTGTAGTTGTCTTCCACTGGGAGCCTTTTTCTGGACTTCTAGCAAGGGCATCAATTTAAAACCCAACGTGGATTCCAAGAACAAACCCATTGCCCGAACCCCGTGACAGTTGGTGTTCTAGGTACATCACTGCAGGTTTAAGCAAACGCCCAAACTATGAAAGACAGGGGCTGAGAGTGGAGAATGAAATAATAAGCAACTGATCAAAGCCAGGAAGAAAGGAGTAGCTCTGCCACTCCCTGGCACACAATGAATATTGTACAGCAGATCCGTGCTCTTGCAGGGAGTCACATGTGTCTCCCCATGGCAAACAGTTTTTCCAGTGCTGCTTATCTGTCACACGTGTCTGAAGGGCATACTGTTTGCTGACGATTTAAATCTGTATCCTCAGCCATCAGTTCCCAGCCCCAGACTCTTCTCGGGTGGATCCCATCTGGGCTGCAAAATACAGGGAGTGACCAAACCCACATCGCCCAGCCAGTTCTAAAGTTTTGGGTGGCTTCAAGGCCACAAACACAGTGGGAACAAATTCTGTCTGGCATTTGAAAAGAAAAAAAGGGGGTGTGATCGTCTGTCTCCGTTCTTCTGAGTTGGATTCTTATTCCCTGGTAAACACCAGCTATTCTAAACAGAGCATGCTGTTCCAACATTGTGCTTCTCTATACGTTTTTGGTTGTATAATGAACCCGTCTCGTACTACCCACGGCTTTCAGTATGATTGATCCGTTGTATCTGTCCCACAGTATATTTAACCTATCTGTAAAGGCACTTCCAAACATTTTGAAAATGAAGAAATAAAATGTGTTGGATGATTCCTTGTCATAGTAAAACAATCAATGGGTAAGCTCCAGGAAATTATCTCATCCTCTCATGGTTGTTCAAAGGAAGATATTAAGAAGTTTTTAGTGTCAGTGTGGGGGCAGCTGTCTTCAGGGTTTTGAGGACAGTCATTGGCGGAGACCTTGAGAATTTGAGAAAAGCATGGTGTATTTAAGTGTGAGAACGAGATTCCGAAGGAAAGAGGCTTGCTTTTGTGCCCTGGGGCCAGTACTCTGGCTAACCAGCCAGTTGAGCTAACTTTCCCTACATTAAGAAGGTTGCTTCCAGAAAGATGACAGTGGTGACTTTCTGTAGTGCAGACAGGCAAACTCAGTTCTTGGTGAAAGCCAAGAAAAGTCCCCTTTTCCTTAAGGCTTATAAAGTTAGATTTTAATGAGCAGAAGAGGTTTATTCAGGTGTATCCCTGCCAGCCAGGCGGAAGTCAATGCCATTTATAAAATTGGAGTCCCAGGAAAACTAAGTGAGGCATCAGACATTCCAATTCACATTCATTGTCTTGGGCTGTGCTACATTTGACTCCGGGACAGCTTACCCACTTCAGTACACTGGGTGTCCTCCACCCTGTACAGTTTAACCGGGAAAAGGACTCTCATCACACCACACTCATGCCCTCTACAGATAATTGGCTCCACAGCTATGTTGCCTGAACTAAAAGGATGGCTGAGGAATCCTCTGTGAAAATTCAGCTTTAGGAAAGCAAGTGCCCTCCCAGGATAGAGGCAGGGTAGCTGCCTCAGGCAACTGTGATAACCTTGATCCAACATCCGTGCTCCCAAGTTCACTGCGATAGTTACAGGGGCCGATGGCAGCTTCTCAACCAGGTGTTTACAAAACTCCCTTCCCTTCACGCAAAGGGCGATGACGATGAACAAAGCATGACTGGGCTGCAAGCATAGGTTCTTTGTTTTCTGGGCTTTTTTCTTTCTTTTTTTTTTTGGCTGGGCCACGGGACTTGCGGGATCTTAGTTCCCAGAGCAGGGCTCGAACCCGTGACCCCTGCAGTGGAAAAGGGCAGTCTTAACCACTGGACCACCAGGGAGGTCCCCAAACACGGGTGCTTTGCCTTGACTCTCGTTTAAACAACGCGGTCAAGCAGAACTCAAGGAGGCACAGCCTATCCAAGACATTTGAAGCCACTTTGGAGCCAGACTGATGGACGTGAAGAAACACCAGGTGAGTTTCCAGGGGGATCTGGACTGAACCGCCCACGAAGGATGCTGCTGCTTGCTCCACGATGCCTCAATGCTGTTGAAAATGGATTTTTTTTGCATCCTAAATTTTTAAATGATGCTTGACCTAAAAATAGTTCACATGAACTTGAGCGTTGTAAATGCAGATATTCTTATATTAAATGGCAAGATTAGCAACAGACGGTATGGAAGTTGACACTCCCTAATAGTATTATCTTTTTCACAGAACACAGGGGAAGCTTGTATTTTTTTTTTTTTTTTACTTTATTTATCAAAATTTTAAGACCATCTATGACCTAGGGGCTTTGTCCCTTTCGGCAGAAATCAGAATGTAACTTGGATTGTACAGTTTATGGTGTCCTGTCATTTGAAAGAATAACGTTCTTTACTGTGTGCATTGGGAAGGTGATCAGAGAACCAGGGGATGGAGCATAATTATTGCTCATCACTGTTATCCCACATGGGTTAGATCTACCTGGGGAGAGATTCCTTCCTGCTTAATCGGGAAATGCTACCTTTAAAGCTCATTTGAGGAGAAAGTAGCGGCTCTAAGCCTGAAGGATCTTTAAATTAATGAGGTCTTTGGTTGGTCCTGATCTTTTTCTGCTTCTCAGGGAGGCTCCAAACTTCCTGTCCAAACTTCAGTGATCTGAGATGCAGGTCTGACCTCGGGAGACCTGCCCCAGCCCTAGGGCAGTCCTAACCCCTGTACCCAACATTTAAAACGCAAAAAGGGAACTACCGAACCCCAAAATGACTTGCAAGATAATATTGTGCCATCTCCATTCACTGTGAAGTTTAGAACCCATAACATTTTTGTGGCTTTTGAAAACAACTCATGGGTGAGATGACGTTCCGAGAATTTCTGAAGGCGTATAGTGATCACCAAGAAATTGTAGCCCATTGTAAACAATAATGAGTTGCTTAAAGCTAGATACTTTCAGAGGCAAAATGATCATTTTATCAAAGAATTACCTGTCACATTTCCATGTGGTTTTATTATAAATGTTCGAGATGCCTTGGAGTAGAGCTTCTAGGTGGAAGGACATTTGGGGTGTCTCCTGAGCCCTCGAGAGAACCCTGGTTCCAGGGACCAATCATCTGGAATTTTCTCTTCCCAGTGATGAGGCGTGTGTTCAGAGAAGACACAAGTCACAGGAGACCTATTAGTAAATTATGGAACTGAGGGTATGCAGCCGAAAGTGGGGTCTGGCTGCTCGCCACTCAAAAGCCAAAAGAGAGGCAAGTTTATTGGAAACGAAAGTTTGGTTTATTTTGGATGCTGGCAACCGGTGTGTGGGGTTGAACTTCTGTCCAAAGATCGACAATCAGTGGGCAAGAGCTTTTATAGACGGAGGGAAGGGGCTCCGTGCAGCAACAGCACAGTCAGCTCTGACAGGCATCTTGAAATTGGTCAGCGGTCGTCTGACCGGTGTCAGCTTGATTGTTTTAAGTACGGTTAGGCTTCAGTTCCAGGGTCGGTTTGTTCCCATTTCCTTGAGGCCAGTTCTCGGAATTGTGGCAGCTAATGTCATGGCTACAGTCTGGTCATCGTGTAGTTAACTTCTCCACCTGGTAGGGGTTTCAGCATCTATAAGACAGCTCACAGGACATAGCTCAGAATATGATCTCTAGCCCTTGAGGAGGAACTAAAGGGCCTTGACTGTGCTTAGTGACTAAACCGTTATTATTTGGTTTCCTTTGACTGTTTTCCTTTGTTTCTGCATTTTCTCACTTCTCTGATTCAACTTATCCTTTGGCCACGGTTTTTCCACAGACGAAAGAGGACACGGGGGAGAAGGACTGTAGGGCCCTCTTCCGTTTCAGGTACATTTTATCACTTTTCATTTCATCTATCTGTGATAACGAACCTGTAGTTGGGAAATTATTAAATACTCTTTACAAACGTATGTTACCTTAGCCTTCAATATTCTAGATATTAAAACCACCAAAATGCTTTACTGGACATTCACATAAAATTATAGAACAGAGCAAGAAAACTCCGGATTGTTTTCCACGTCAAGGGGAATATTTCCATTCATATGAAATGCCCAGTAAAGAGCTAAAATAACCACTCACTTGATTAATGTGACAGTAAAGGGTCAAAAATGTTAACTTTGTTACCAGGTTCATGGATGTGACAAAAAGGCAATCAAGCTCCATGTCTGTGGGTCCCTAACACTTTCAGGAGGAGAGGGTACTGGCAGTAGTGACTGTGGGTGGTGTCGTTATGGGCAAGGTAAAATTGACATACTGTTCCAGGTGGAGGGAACAGACATGCAAAGGCAGCCAGTTCCATGTGCTTGAACCCTCAGGGTCAGGGGGTCCTGGCTGGGTTGGGGAGCCTCACGGCTGAGCCTGTGTTTGGGACTATGATTCTCGCAGGGAGGGGTCAGAGGCCCCCAGCAGGCAAGAGACGTGACCTGAATTGTAGTTTAAAAATAAAGCTAAGGGGCTTCCCTGGTGGCGCAGTGGTTGGGAGTCCACCTGCCGATGCAGGGGACGCGGGTTTGTGCCCCGGTCCGGGAAGATCCCACATGCCGCGGAGCGGCTGGGCCCGTGAGCCATGGCCGCTGGGCCTGCGAACCATGGCCGCTGGGCCTGCGTGTCCGGAGCCTGTGCTCCACAACGGGAGAGGCCACAACAGTGAGAGAGGCCCGCATACCGCAAAAAACCTAAGGCATACCAGCCACACAGGGCTCTAGATTTGGGTCTGGGGTGCTAGTATATTTCTTATTCCAAAGTGTTCACAGACATCTCAAGGTGGGGATCCCGGGCATAAGCTGCCCAAATTCTGGAAAGTTCTAAATGAAAAAAAGATTGTTGGGCTAAGAGGGTAGATTTGAAGTAAGATATGATCGACCAGACATGTTTGGGTTGCAAGGTAGTAACCTCTTAAGTGTAGCATTTCTCCAAGTGTGTTGCAATGAAGAAAGTTGGCCAGATTAGAGGGTGGGAAAAATGGAAACAAACAAGTAAACACACACACACACACACACACGCACACACACACACACACACACACAGTCATTCCAAGAGCATATCCTGCCATGGGAAACACTTTTTAATCTTCCCCTTTGAAGATTTTCAGGCCACTTTTAAGGTTTTGAGAAGTCTGCCTTTGAAGAAACATTTCACATGTTTCAAGTATTTCTCAACCTGCCTTTTCCGTAAGTTACTCACTTTAGTTTTCTTTTTCTGTTTTCCAGTTTAATAAATTATTCTTTATTATTTGCCTGTTTTTGCCTAAAGCTGATTAAAACCCTAACGGACTGCACTGCACACTTTGAAGGATGCTGCTTTAGAGCGTTCTAGCAATCCTGTTAAGGCAGATTTTACATGGTTTTCACGTCGCCAGTGTTCAGGGAATAAATGTACCAATGTGGTGAAGGGCTAGGCCAGCTGGGGAGGCGGCTGCTGAATGCTTTTAGCACAGCTGCTTCCGTCTTGATCCCATTCATTCCTTGCTGTGCTTAAAAGGCAGATCTGGGATCAGGCAAGCTTCGGGATCTAAGACAAACCACAAGACCCATCCAGGAGGCAGGGATGGCTGGTGGCTGCTTAGCCTGAGAAACTTTGGGTCCTGCTCAAGCTAAGCACGATAAAGAAGGTAAATGCTTTTTATAAAAATCCATTTTATGGGGCTTCCCTGGTGGCGCAGCGGTTGGGAGTCTGCCTGCTGATGCAGGGGACGCGGGTTCGTGCCCCGGTCCGGGAAGATCCCACGTGCCGCGGGGCGGCTGGGCCCGTGAGCCATGGCCGCTGGGCCTGCGCGTCCGGAGCCTGTGCTCCGCAACAGGAGAGGCCACATCAGTGAGAGGCCCACGTACCGCAAAAAAAAAAAAAAAAAAAAAAATCCATTTTATAAGAATGAATCTGTCTCATAACAGGCCAAACACGAAGATGACATTCACATTAGAAAACGGAAACCAGCTGCGTTTACTTGTTCCTTGACGGTTGTTTATAAAAACAGGATTGAAATAGAATTCACCTACCACACCATTCATTCATTTAAAGTGTACAGTTCAGTAGCTTTCAGTATATTCCCACCTTGACCATAATCAACCTTAGAATATGCTCATCGTGCCTAAAAGAAACCCTATCCCACCACCAGGTTACTCCCCAAGTCTCCCAATCTACAAGCCTAGGGAACCACTAATCTACTTTCTGTGTGTGTAGTTCTGCCTTTTCTGGGTGTTTCATATGATTGGAATCACGCAACATGGGGGTTTCGTGACTGGCTTCTTTCACTCAGAATAATGCTTTCAAGGTTAAGATGTACCTTAACCTTGGTACACCTAATACACCTTGATAGACCTAAATACAAAAACTAGAATTTACAACTTCTCAAAGAAAACATAGAATATTTTTCTTTCAACTTTGGGGTCGGCAAAGCTTTCTTAATCTAACGTCACTTAGCATAAGGAAAACATCAATAAAATCGACTCCATCAAAACTAAAAACCTGTTTTTCAAAAGACATCATGACCAAAATAAACAGGCAGAGTCCACAGAGTGGGTGAAAATGTTCTCGGTGCAGAAGACTTGTATTCAGAACATACAAAGAATGCCTGCAGCTCCATAAAAAGACAAACAGCACAGTTGAAAATGGGTCAGAGTTTGGAACAGAAATTTCCCAGAGGAAGATCTGTGATGGGCACGAGAATGAGTACCTTCCACCGTTCTCTGTCAGGGAAATGTCAGTTTCAATGATGACGCGATACGAGTGCATACCATCTATCATGGCTAATATTAAAAAGAACGAAACACCCATCGTTGGCAAACGTGTTGAGGAAACATTTTCCGACATTGTTAGTAGGACTGTAAAATACTATCACTGCTTTGGGAAACATCTTGCCAGTTTCTGGTTAAGTTAAACATATACTTAACATATTAGCTAAGAATAGTGTTCTTTGGTATTTATCCAAGAGCAATTCTACAGGAAGACGTGTGCATAGCAGTTTTATTCATAATACACACCAAACACAGAAATAACCCAAACAGCCATCCACAGGAGAACGGATAAGCAATTGTCTTTTTCAAACAGTGGGATGTTACTAAAATAGGAACACGCTTCCGATTTATGCAACTTCATGGGCATAGTGAAATGAAAGAATCAAAACATGAGTACTTTTACTATGTGAGTCCACTTACATAAGTTCAAGAATAGGCAAAAAACAAAAAAAAAAATCCAAGGGGTTAGAAATCAGAGGAGTGTTTGCCTTTATTGTAGTGTGTGTTGACCAGTAGGGGCGTTAACGTGGCTGATGGAAATCTTCTTTGTCTTGATCAGGGACTGGCTGACATTGGTAAAGCCTTTTTTTTTTTTTTTTTTTTTTTGTGGTACGCAGGCCTCTCACCGTTGTGGCCTCTCCCGCTGCGGAGCACAGGCTCCGGACGCGCAGGCTCAGCGGCCGTGGCTCACGGGCCCAGCTGCTCCGTGGCATGTGGGATCCTCCCGGACCGGGGCACGAACCCGTGTCGTCTGCATCGGCAGACGGACTCTCAACCACTGCGCCACCAGGGAAGCCCGGTAAAGGCCTTTTTAAAATTCACCAGAC
Organism: Inia geoffrensis; assembly: GCA_036417435.1. Classification (NCBI taxonomy): domain Eukaryota; kingdom Metazoa; phylum Chordata; class Mammalia; order Artiodactyla; family Iniidae; genus Inia; species Inia geoffrensis. Next base: position 4,695 of record JAZAQT010000492.1, on the reverse strand, counting down.
TATACACTTAAGACCTGTCCCTTTAACTGTATGCAAATTATACTCAAAATAATGTCATGAAATAAAAATCTTCCAAAAAATACAAACAAAGCGAGCAAACCCCAAATATCCCTGGTGAGGACCGTTTTGCTTCTGTCCCTACTTGTGGCCAGATTTACCCCAGTCTCAGAATTGCTCCCCTTTGCCCTGCCCCCGCCTCACCCCACCCCCACCCCCCCAAAAAAACAACCAAAAGAACACCAAGCAGGAAAACTTGGAGAGGGAGATTTCTGTGACCTTTGTTGGCGGGACCAGATTTCGGGCTTGGAGGGAGGAAGACCTGAAATGAAGAAAGAAAGGACCCACCTTGACGCCCTGAGCCCCAGGTGCAGAGCATGGGAGACCAGCTTAACTGGGATGCTCTTGGTTTCCCGCGGGACCTGCACGGGCTGGTCACCTCTGGCTTCAAGCATCCTTTTTCATTTCCACCTTTTTCATCATGTGTGTGCCTTGGCAGAGAAAGGTGGGACCACACTTCTTTATGGCACCTCTGGCCTCCTCTCAGCCTCATGAATGGTCTTCCCTGGGCCAGGCTTTTTTTTTGGAAGAAATTCTATATCTTTAAAAAATATATTTAAAAAATATTTATTTATTTAGGCTGCCCCGGGTCTTAGTTGTGACATGTGGACTCTGAGTTGCAACATGCATGCGGGATCTAGGTCTCCGACCAGGGATCAAACCGGGGCCCCCGGCCCTGGGAGCACGTGGAGTCTTACCCACTGGACCTCCGGGAAGTCCCTGGGCCAGGGTCTTGATTGGGGTCCACGTGGAATATTCCATGGGGTTCCGTGTGGCCTGCCGTGGCCCAGCAGGGGACTGGCCCCCAAAGGGCCCTTCGGCACTGACCGCCACAGCCTGTTGATCATAACTCGTCTTGGAAAAGCTGGGCAGGATGTCTATGGTGTTGTCTGAGGTTCTGAGACAGGTCCTAGTTGGGGTTTCCTTTGGGAGATGGTGGTAAATACTGCTGATTGCTTTCGTAGTCAATACACAAATTATTTTAAGGAAGGAAAAAATGATAGCCTGAAGATTTTCTGCACAAGTTAAAACATATCATAGAATTCATGATGGTCCCTAGAAACAAATGATCTCCAATCTCAAGTGATTGAAGGCAAAAAAATCTCAAGTGGTTAAACGCTTTAGGATGAATGGCAACAGCTTCTGATATCACCAATGGATGACTTGGGAGAAAAATACTGACCTTCAGGAAAGTCTAAGCTGTCATGGGAAGCAGAAGGAGGGAAAGTAGGAGAAAGGGGTCTGACGGAACAGAGAACAATACTCAAGCAACGCTATGCACGGAGAATCGTCAGAGCGAGGGTCAGTTCAAGGATGGCAGATTCACCTGCTTTCCAACAAGGTACACGACGAGTGGCAACTTGAATACGATGCACGAATCAGACAACGATTCATCACATCAGAGCTGCTCAGTGGAAACCACACTGTATGCAGCTAAGTTAGTGCAAGGAGAAAGTTAGGAAATATACAAGCTACCAGGAGGAAATCAAATAAACAAAGCATTCAGCATCCAATTACACTCTCCAAACGGGAGCCAGGATCTCTGTAGTCAGAGAGTGCTGTCTGAAAGGGAAAAATGTAAAACTCCGGTAGAAAATTAAAATGCAGCCTGAATTATACCAACAGCATGCGATGAAACTCTACAGAAAATTACATGAGGAGATGAATCACTTGGGGTTAGAGAAGAAACTTTCCAAAATGCACGGGAAAAAAAAAAAAAAATCAGCCACACCCCTCGGAAGAGGTGGAATCAGGAAGGAAGCGGTCTCTTCCGTCGAAGTGCGTTTATTTAAGAGATGAGAAATTGCAGAGAGTTGGCTGGTGGCCCTGAGCACCACGAGACAGCACAGGGACGTAGAGAAAAACAAAGTTCACGGCAGACACGCATTATCTGGAGTGGCTTAAATCAGAGCTTTTATCAAAAGGTTCTTACGCCCCTGCTGTTCGAATACAGAGCTCGGCAGAAGCCGGAGGAATGAACGCGATGAAAAACTGAGTATTTGAACAGCTAGATTTATTTCCTCTCTCTACTGCCCAAATCCAGTAGAAAAAAATATCATCTTTAATGAGAGTAATTTATAGACATATTATTTTATGCCTGCCTTTTTGATTAGATGTTGGGATTGGGGCAGGGAATTTAACATTTAAGTGCAAGGGGTTTACCTGTACTTATATATTACCTAAGCATTTTGCAGCCCTCTCTCCAACTAGGCTCCTAGAAATCGAAACTGACAGGTGGCTCATGGAGGAGGGATATTGCTACTGCCCAAGCTGTCTATGACATGTCCAGATCTCACGAATATAGGATTAATCACTTCCAGATGTTTGCTTGGGGTATATCCTCTTTCTCTGGATTGCAGGCTCCAAAAAGCAGAGACCAGTTCCTGATACCGAATCTACTATACCCCAATACAAAAAAAAAAAAAAAAAAGCAGAGACCAGTTCCTGATACAGAATGTACTATACCCCAATAATTAAAAAAAAAAAAGAAAGAAAAAAAGCAGAGACCAGTGCCTCACACAGAAGAGTGCTTGAGGACAGTTGGTGAATGAATATTTGAATGGACGAGTTTTATGATTGTCAGGATTCTTCTCAGGATCGACAGTAACTGAAATCCATCAAACAAGCAAAAAAACACACCCAAAACCCGAAACCAAACAGACTGTCAAACAAAAAGAACAACAACAAAAAAGAAAACAAGGGCTTTCCCGGTGGCGCAGTGGTTGAGAGTCCGCCTGCCGATGCAGGGGACGCGGGTTCGTGCCCCGGTGGTCGGGGAAGATCCCACATGCCGCAGAGCGGCTGGGCCCGTGAGCCGTGGCCGCTGAGCCTGCGCGTCCGGAGCCTGTGCTCCACAACGGAAGAGGCCACAACAGTGAGAGGCCCGCGTACCGCAAAAAAAAAAAAAAAGAAAAAAAGAAAGAAAACAAAAAACCAAGGAATTTACTGGCCCTTGTAAGTGTAAAGTCAGGGATATGATTTCAGGCATAGCTTGGTCCAGCTGCTCAATCAATATTCCTAAGAATCTGAAGCCAAGCCCCCCCCTCCCACTGACCCATTCTCTTTCTTCATCTCTCAGATATGTTTTCTTCTGCATTGACCTCATTTTCAGATAAGCTTTCTCCATCGTTAGGAGATAAGGACCCAAGTTGATCTAGAATTACGTTCTGCCAGCCCAGTCCCCATAAACACACATTTAATTGGAAAAAGTGATAAATGAGGAGCACCTGTGCCTGGAAGTTGCTGGCAGCCATTTTGTGATCATGAGGTGGGTGTGACTAGGATGTAGCTGGCGGTGTGGAGAAGGAGGACAAAGAACAGAAAAGCACCGGGGCCGCGGGGATACTGTTGAAGCGCCGGACAGAGCTGCCCCGAGGTGCACTGTGCAACTTTATGTGAATCGTTAAGTTGTCTTCCTTTTCTAAGCCATTTTGAGTGCAGTTTTCTCTTATTTGCAGTGGAGAGATTTCCAGCTGACAGGGACGAATGGCATGTTTTGTGTGTAGCCAAGAGGCACTTTAAAGGATTTTAAAAGTACATTTATTTGTGATGGAGGAGAAGTGAAAAAGAAACGGAAACCAACCTTACAGTTATTTTCAGAAGCTGCGTGATTAGTTTCCTGCTTAATGTCCCCATTTTTCAATCCACTGGTGAAAACACCCACTCCCACCTCCTCATTCTAAAGTCAAAACAAGAAACAAACACGAGCATCTATTAGTGGACTTAATTTCATGTTGGTTGCTGGTGGTGTCACAAAGATTGATTACATACCAGGCTTACTGTTGAGAATGAGGTCATGATTGAAGTGTAAATTGAGGTCGTAACACACACAGCCCCGTGGGCTGGGCTGACTGTGTAATCTGCAGGTGGGATTAAAAAAAAAAAAGGATAAAAGCACCAAGGTAACAAAATATTAAACTTTTTCTTGTGGTCTCTCTCTCAACTTATGGTATTTCTTATTTGCTATTTAGTGCTGTTCTAGGTAAATAAAATTTTAGATAATGGGAACAAATTTTGCCATTAATCTTTATACTGTGCAAGACCAGTTTTAGATGTAAATATAAGTGCATTTAACTTGTGTGCAGAATCATCAAATATCAGTGCATTTAACATGCATTTTATAGATTTTAAATGCATATGTATTTCGTTCTTGCCAGGACAGTGGAAATGTTGCACAAAACCGACTCAACTCTTTTATTTCACGTCTTGAGATGCACACATTCTATGAAAAATCTCTCCCTTCAGCTTGCTGATGAATAAGGGAGAGATGGAAAGAAAAGGAACTCTAGATTGTTCTTTTTTTTTTTTTTTTTTCTTTTCTTCTAGGTCATCCTTTTCAGGATCAGTGGATGCTTAGTGTAGGAGAGTAACGTGAGTTGGAAAGTCCACGGTAGAGTTCTCTGGTCATTCATGCTTCTTAGAATACTGCTTCTTTTTGCATTCAGGGCAAGTTCAGGTTCAAAAGGAAAGTGAGGGAGAGGGTCAGTCAGTGACCCTGCTTGTCATCTGAAAATGGATCCACCAGCATTCCGGTATCACGGCTGCCATATGAGAACGGGGCAGCGGGGAATAGCAGGCACACATGTTACATGTATGTCCTCTAATGCTTCATCTGACTTCCTTTATAAACACAAGTTC
>JAZAQT010000432.1:0-81000 GCA_036417435.1 Inia geoffrensis | reverse complement strand
GTACACCAACACTAAACCATGCCCTCACACGTACGCTAACGCTAAACTGCAGCCGTACCATAACCTGTACCCTAATCCCTCTCTATTACATAACACTAACCCTAACCCGAACCCTAACCCTGACCCTCACCCGAAGCCTTACCCTCACCCGTGCCCTAATCTTAACCAGTACAGCAACACTAACTCGTTCCCTCACACGTACACTAACCCTTAAGCATTGTCGTACCCTAACCTGTAACCTAATTGCTCCCCATTCCCTAAACCTAACCCTAACCCGAATCCTAACGCTGACATTCACCCAAAGGCTTGCCCTCACCCGTGACCTCATCTTAACCAGTACACCAACACTAAACCATTTCTTCACACGGACGCGAACCCTAAACCGCAGCCTTACACTAACCGGTACCCTAATCCCTCTCCATTCCATATCCCTAACCCTAATCCGAACCTTAACCCTGATTCTCACTCGAAGCTTTACTCACACCCGTGTCCTAATTTTAACCAGCACTTCAACACTAACCCCTGACCTCCAACATAGGCTAACCCTAAACCGTTGCCGAACGCCAAGCTGTACCCTAACCCTTTTCCAATTCCCTAACCCTAACCCTACCCTGAATCCTAACCCTGATCCACACCCGAAGTCATACCCTCACCGCTGCCGTAATCTTAACCAGTACACCAAGTGTAACTCGTGCCCTCCCACGTACGCTAACACATAAACGTTGTCGTACCCTGAACTGTACCCTACTCCCTCCCAATTCCCAAACCCTCACCCTGACCCTAACCCAAACCCTAACCCTGACACTCATCCGAAGCTTTACACTCACACGTGTCCTAATTTTAACCAGTACATCAACACTAACCCAGACACTACAACGTAGGCTAACCCTAAACCATTGCCATACCCTATCCTGAACCCTAATCCCTCCCCATTACCTAATCCTAACCCTAACCCAAACCCTATACCTGACCCTCTTCCGAGTCCTTACCCTCACCCGTGCCCTAATCTTAAACAGTACACCAACACTAACTCTTTCCCTCACACATACGCTAACCCTTAAGCAATGTCGTAACCTAAACTGTACCCTAATCCCTCCCCATTCCCTAACTCTAACCCTAACCCGAATCGTAACCCTGACCCTCACCCGAAGCCTTACCCTCACCGGTGCCGTAATCTTAACCAGTACCCCAACACTAACTTGTGCCCTCACATGTACGCTAACCCTTAATCGTTGTCATACCCTAAACTGTACCCTAATCCCTCCCCATTTCCTACCCCTAACCCTAATCCGAATCCTAAACTTAACCCACACCCGAAGCCTTACCCTCACCCGTGACCTAATCTTAACCAGTACACCAACACTAAACCATGCCCTCACACGTACGCTAAACCTAAACCACAGCCATACCCTAACCTGTACCCTAATCCCACTCCATTCCATAACCCTAGCCCTAACCCGAACCCTAATTTGACACTCACCAGGAGCTTTACCCTCACCCGTGTCCTAATTTTAACCAGTACACCAAAACTAACTCATGCCCTCACACATATGCTAACCCTTAAGCATTGTCGTACCCTATACTGTACCCTAATCCCTCTCCATTCTATATCCGTAACCCTAACCCGAACCCTAGCATTGACTCTAACCCGAAGCTTTATTCTCACCCGTGTCCTAATTTTAACCAGTACATCAACACTAACCCATGGCCTCCAACATAGTCTAACCCTAATCCGTTGCCGTACCCCAAGCTGTACCCTAATCCTTCCCCATTCCCTAACCCTAACCCTAACACGAATCCTAAGCCTGACCCTAACACGAAGCCTTAGCCTCACCGGTGCCGAAATCTTAACCAGTACACCAACATTAACTCGTGCCCTCACACACACGCTAACCCTTAAGCGTTGTCGTACCCTAAACAGTACCCTAATCCCTCCCAATTACCTAACCCTAAACCTAAACCGAATCCTAACCCTGACCCTCACTCGAAGCCTTACCATCACCCTTGCCCCAATTTTAACAAGTACACCAAAACTAACTCGTGCCCTCACACTTACGTTAACCCTTAAGCGTTGTAGTTCCCGAAACTGTACCCTAATCCCTGCCTATTCCCTAAACCTAACCCTAACGTGTATCCTAACCCTGACCTTCACCCAAAGCCTTACCCTCACCGGTGACCGAATCTTAACCAGTACACCAACAGTAATTAGTGCCCTCACACGATCGCTATCCCTTAAGCGTTGTCGTACCCTAAGTTGTACCCTAATTGCTCCCCAATCCCTAACCCTAACCCTAATCCAAAACCTAAACCTGACCCTCTTCTGAGGCCTTACACTCACCCGTGCCGTAATATTAACCAGTACACCAACACTAACTCATGCCCTCACACGCACCCTAAACCTTAAGCGTTGTCGCACCCTAAACTGTACCCTAATCCCTCCCAATTCCCTAACCCTAACCCTAAACAGAATCCTAACCCTGACCCTCACCCGAAGCCTTAACCTCACCGCTGCCGTAATCTTAACCAGTAAACTAACACTAACTCGTGCTCTCACATGTACGCTAACCCTTAATCGTTGTTATACCCTAAACTGTACCCTAATCCCTCCACATTCCCTAACCCTAACCCTAACCCGAATCCTAACACTGACCCACGCCCGTAGCCTTACCCTCACGCGTGACCTTATATTAACCAGTACACCAACACTAAACAGTGCCCTCACACCTACGCTAACCCTAAACCACAGCCGTACCCTAAACTGTACCCTAATCCCTCTCCATTCCATAACCCTAACCCTGACCCGAATCCTAACGCTGACACTCACCCAATACTTTACCCTCACCCGTGTCGTCATTTTAACCAGTACATCAACACTAACGCATGCTCTCCAAAGTAGGTTAACCCTAAACCGTTACCATACCTTATCCTGTACCCTAATCCCTACCCATTCCCTAACCCTAACCCTAACCCAATCCCTAATCCTGTCCCTCACCCGAAGCCTTCCCCTCACCCGTGACCTAATCTTAAACAGTACACCAACACTAACTCGTTCTCTCAAACATACGCTAACCCTTAAGCAATGTCATAACCTAAACTGTACCCTAATACCTCCCCATTCCCTAACCCTAACCCTAACCCGAATCCTAACCCTGACCCTCACCCGAAGCCTTACAATCACCGGTGCAGTAATCTTAACCAGTACACCAACACTAACTCATGCCATCACATGTACACTAACCCTTAAGCGTTGTCGTACCCAAAACTGTACCGTAATCCCTACCCATTCCCTATCCCTAACCCTAACCCAAACCCTAAACCGGACCCTCTTCTGAGGCCTTACCCTCACCCGTGCCGTAATCTTAACCAGTACACCAACACTAACTCGTGCCCTCACACGTACGCTAACCCTTAAGTGTAGTCGTAACCTACACTGTACCCTAATCCCTCCCCATTCCCTAACACTAACCCTAACCCGAAACCTATCCCTGACACTCATCCGAAGCTTTACCTTCACCCGTGACCTAATCTTAACAAGTACACCAACATTAAACCGTTCGCTCACATGTACGCTAACACTTAAGCGTTGTCGAACCCTAACCTGTACCCTAATCCCTCTCCATTCCCTAACCCTAACCCTAACCTGAAGCCTAATTCTGACAGTCACCCGAAGCTTTACCCTCCCCCATGTCCTAATTTTACCCAGTACATCAACACTAACCCATGACCTATAAACTTAGGCTAACCCTAAACCGTTGCCGTAAGCTAAACTCTAGCCTAATCCCTCTCCATTCCCTAAACCTAACCCTAAATCAAACCCTAAACCTGACCCTCTTCCGAGGCCTCACACTCACCCGTGCCCTAATCTTAACCAGTACACAAACACTAACTCATGCCCTCACATGTACGCTAACCCTTAAGCGTTGTCGTACCCTAAACTGTACCCTAAACCCTCCCCATTCATTAACCCTAAACCTAAACCGAATCCTAACCCTGACCCTTACCCGAAGCCTTACCCTCACCAGTGACCTAATCTTAACCAGTACACGAACACTAAACCGTGCCTCAAACGTACGCTAACCCTAAACAGCAGCCGTACCCTAACCTGTACCCTAATCCCTCTCCATGCCATAACCCTAACCCTAACCCGAACCCTATACCTGACTCTCACCCGTAGCTTTACCATCACGCGTGTCCTAATCTTAACCAGTACTCCAACACTAAATCGTGCCCTCACACGTACGCTAACCCTTAAGCGTTGTCGTACCCTAAACTCTACCCTAATCCCTCCGAATTTCCTAACCCACAACCTAACCATAACCCAAACCCTAACCCTGAACCTTACCCGAAGCCTCACCTTCACCCTTGCCGTAATCTTAACCAGTACACCAACACTAACTCAAGCCCTCACACGAACGCTAACCCTTAAGCATTGTAATACCCTAAACTGTACATTATTCCCTCCCTATTCCCTAAACCGAACCCTAACCTGAATCCTAACCTTGACCCTCACCCAAAGCCTTACCCTCACCCGTGACCTAATCTTAACCAGTACAAAAACACTAAACCATGTCTTCACACGTACACTAACCTTAATCCGCAGCCGTACCGTATCCTGTACCCTAAACCCTCTCCATTCCCTAACCCTAACCCTAACCCGAACCCTAACTCTGACACTCATCCGAAGCTTTACCGTCACCCGTGTCCTAATTTTAACCAGTACATCAACACTAACCCATGCCCTCCAACATAGGTCAACCTTAAACCGTTACCGAACCCTAACCTGTACCCTAATCCCTCCCCATTCCCTAACCCTAACCGTAACCCAACCCCTAATCCTGTCCCTCACCCGAAGCATGACCCTCATCCGTGCCTTAATCTTAACCAGTACACCAACACTAACTCGTGCCCTCACACGTATGCTAACACTTAAGCTTTGGCGTACCCTGAAGTGTAGCCTAATCCCTCCCCATTACCTAACCCTAACCCTAAACCAAACCATATATCTGACCCTCTTCCGAGTCCTTACCCTCACCCATGCCCTAATCTTAACCAGTACACCAACACTAACTCGTGCCCTCACATGTACGCTAACACTTAATCGTTGTCGTACCCTAAACTGTACCCTATTCCCTCCCCATTCCCTAACACTAACCCTAACCCGAATCCTAACCCTGACCCTCACCCGAAGCCTTACCCTCACCCGTGACCTAATCTTAACCACTAAACCAAAGCTAAACAGTGCCCTCACAAGTACGCTAACCGTAAACCACAGCCATAACCTAACTTGTACCCTAATCACTCTTCATTCCATAACCCTAACCCTAACCCGAACCCTAATTTGACACTCACCAGAAGATTTACCCTCACCCGTGTCCTAATTTTAACCAGTACATCAACACTAAACCATGTCCTCCAACGTAGGCTAACCCTCAACCGTTGCCGTACCCTAACCTGAACGCTAATCCGTCCCCATTCCCTAAAGCTAAACCTAAACCAAACCCTAAACCTGACCCTCTTCGGAGGCCTTACCCTCTCCCGTGCCCTAAACTTAACCAGTACACCAACAGTAACTCGTGACCTCACACGTACGCTAAACCTTAAGCGTTGTTGTACCCTAAACTGTACCCTAATCCCTCCCCATTCCCTAACCCTAACCCTAACCCGAATCCTAACCCTCACCCTCACCCGAAGCCTTACCCTCACCGGTACAGTAATCTTAACCAGTACACCAACACTAACTCATGCCCTCACATGTACGTTAACCCTCAAGCGTTGTCGTACCCAAAACTGTACCCTAATCCCTCCCCATTCCCTAACCCTAACCCTAACCCAAACCCTAAACCTGACCCTCTTCAGAGGCCTTACCCTCACCCGTGCCCTAATCTTAACCAGTACACCAACACTAAATCGTGCCCTCTCACATACGTTAACCTTTAAGCGTAGTCGTAACCTAAACTCTACCCTAATCCGTCCCCATTCCCTAACCCGAATCCTAACACTGACCCTCACCCGAAGCCTTACCCTCACCCGTGACCTAATCTTAACCAGTACACCAACATTAAACCGTTCGCTCACATGTACGCTAACACTTAAGCGTTTTCGTACCCTAACCTGAACCCTAATCCCTCTCCATTCCCTAAACCTAACCCTAACCCGAAGCCTAACACTGACAGTCACCCGAAGCTTTACCCTCACCCGTGTCCTAATTTTAACCAGTACATCAACACTATCCCATTCCCTCCATCGTAGGCTAACTCTAAACCGTTGCCGTACGCTAACCTCTACCCTAATGCCTCCCCATTCTCTAAACCTAACCCTAAACCAAACCCTAAAACTGACCCTCTTCTGAGACCTTACACTCACCCGTTCCCTAATGTTAACCAGTACACCAACACTAACTCGTGACCTCACACGTACGCTACCCCCTAATCATTCTCGTTCCCTAAACTGTACCCTAATCCCTCCCCATTCCCTAACCCTTACTCTAACCCGAATCCTAACCCTGACCCTCACCCGAAGCCTTACCCTCACCGGTGCCGTAATCGTAACCAGTACACCAACACTAACTCATGCCTTCACATGTACGCTAACCCTTAAGCCTTGTCGTACCCAAAACTCTACCCTAATCCTTCCCCATTCCCTAAACCTAACCCTAACCCGAATACTAACACTGACCCTCACCCGAAGCCTCACCCTGACCCGAGACCTAATCTTAACCAGTACACCAACACTAAACAGTGCCCTCATAAATACGCTAACCCTAAACCGCAGGCGTACCCTAACCTGTACCCTAATCTCTCTCCATTCCATAACCCTAACCTTGACCCCAGCGCAAATTTGACACTAACCAGAAGCTTTACCCTCACCCGTGTCCTAATTTTAACAAGTACATCAACACTAACCCATGCCCTCTAACGTAGGCTAACCCTAAACCATTGCCTTACCCTAACCTGTACCCTAATCCCTCCCCATTTCCTAACCCTAACCCTAACCCAAACCCTATACCTGACCCTCTTCCGAGTCCTTACCCTTACCCGTGCACTAATCTTAACCAGTACACCAACACTAACTCGTGCCCTCACACGTACCCTAAACCTTAAGCGTTGTCGTACCCTAAACTGTACCCCAATCCCTCCCCATTCCCTAACCCTGAACCTAAACCTTATCCTAACCCTGACCCTCACCCGAAGCCTTACCATCACCCTTGCCCTAAACTTAACCAGTACACCAACACTAACTCATGCCCTCACACATACGCTAAAACTTAAGCGATGACGTACCATAAAATGTACCCTAATCCCTCTCCATTCCTTAACCATAACCCTAACCCGAACCCTAACGCTGACACTCATCCGAAGCTTTACATTCACCCGTGTCCCAATTTAACCAGGACATCAACATAAACCCAGACCGTCCACCGTAGGCTAACCCTAAACCATTAACGTACCCTAACCTGTACCCTAATCCCTCCCCATTCCCTAACACTAACCCTGACCCACAACCTAAACCTGACCCTCTTCTGAGTCCTTACCCTCACCCGTGAACTAATCTTAACCAGTACACCAACACTAACTCATGCCCTCACACGTACCCTAAAACTTAAGCGTTGTCGTACCCTATCCTGTACCCTAATCCCTCTCCATTCTATATCCGTAACCCTAACCCGAACCCTAGCCCTGACTCTAACCCGAAGCTTTATTCTCACCCGTGTCCTAATTTTAACCAGTATATCAACACTAACCCATGCCCTCCAACATAGGCTAACCCTAAACCGTTGCCGTACCCCAAGCTGTACCCTTATCCCTCACCATTCCCTAACCCTAACCCTAACCCGAATCCTAAGCCTGACCCTCACACGAAGCCTTAGCCTCACCGGTGCCGTAATCTTAACCAGTACACCAACACTAACTCGTGCTCTCATACGCACGCTAACGCTTAAGCGTTGCCGTACCCTAAACAGTACCCTAATCCCTCCCAATTACCTAACCCTAAACCTAAACCGAATCCTAACCCTGACCCTCACTCGAAGCCTTACCATCACCCTTGCCCTAATTTTAACAAGTACACCAAAACTAACTCGTGCCCTCACACTTACGTTAACCCTTAAGCGTTGTAGTTCCCGAAACTGTACCCTAATCCCTGCCTATTCCCTAAACCTAACCCTACCTGAATCCTAACCATGACCCTCACCGAAAGCCTTACCCTCACCGGTGACCGAATCTTAACCAGTACACCAACAGTAACTAGTGCCCTCACACGATCGCTATCCCTTAAGCGATGTCGTACCCTAACTTGTACCCTAATTCCTCCCCAATCCCTAACCCTAACCCTAACCCAAACCCTAAACCTGACCCTCTTCCGAGGCCTTACACTCACTCGTGCCGTAATCTTAACCAGTACACCAACACTAACACGTGCCCTAACACGCACCCTAAACCTTAAGCGTTGTCGTACCCTAAACTGTACCCTAATCCCTCCCCATTCCTTAACCCTAACCCTAAGCCGAATCCTAACCCTGACCCTCATCCGAAGCCTTACCCTCACCGGTGTCGTAATCTTCACCAGTAAACTAACACTAACTCGTGCCCTCACATGTACGCTAACCCTTAATCGTTGTCATACCCTTAGCTGTACCCTAATCCCTCCCCATTCCGTAACCCTAACCCTAACCCGAATCCTAACCAGGACCCTCGCCCGTAGCCTTATCCTCACCCGTGACATAATCTTAACCAGTACACCAACACTAAAGAGTGCCCTCACACGTACGCTAACCCTAAACCACAGCCGTACCCTAAACTGTACCCTAATCCCTCTCCATTCCATAACCCTAACCCTAACCCGAATCCTAACGCTGACACTCACCCGAAGCTTTACCCTCACCCGTGTCTTATTTTAACCAGTACATCAACACTAACCGATGCTCTCCAACGTAGGTTAACCCTAAACCGTTACCATACCCTATCCTATACCCTAATCCCTCCCCATTCCCTAACCCTAACCCTAACACGAATCCTAACCCTGACCCTCACCGGAAGCCTTACCATCACCCTTGCCCTAATCCTAACCATTACACCAACACTAACTCGTGCCCTCACACGAACGCTAACCCTTAAGCATACTCGTACCCTAACCTTTACCCTAATCCCTCCCCATTCCTTAACCCTAAACCTAACCCAACCCTAATTTTAACCCTCTACTGAGACCTTACCCTCACCCGTTCCGTAATCTTAACCAGTACACCAACACTAACTCATGCACTCACACGTACACTAACCATTAAACGTTGTGATACCCTAAACTGTACCCTAACCCCTCCCCATTCCCTAACTCTAACCCTAACCCGAATCCTAAACCTGACCCTCACCCGAAGCCTCACCCTCACCCATGAACTAATTTAACCTGTACACCAACACTAAACCATGCCCTCACACATATGCTAACCGTAAGCCGAAGCCGTACCATAAACTGTACCCTAATAACTCTCCATTCCATAACCCTAACCCTAACCCGAACCCTAACTCTGACACACATCCGAAGCTTTACCCTCACCCGTGTCCTAATTTTAATCAGTACATCAACACTAACCCATGCCCTCTAACGTAGGCTAACCCTAAACCGTTACCGTACCCAATCCTGTACCCTAATCCCTCCCCATTCCCGAACCCTAACCCTAACCCAATCCCTAATCCTGACCCTCACCCGAAGCCTTACCCTCACCCGTGCCCTAATCTTAACCAGTACAGCAACACTAACTCGTTCCCTCACACGTACACTAAACCTTAAGCATTGTCGTACCCTAAACTGTACCCTAATCCCTCCCCATTCCCTAACCCTAACCCTAACCCGAATCCTAACCGTGACCCTCACCCGAAGCCTTACCCTCAGCGGTGCCGTAATCTTAACCAGTACACCAACAATAAACCGTGCCCTCACACGTACGCTAACACTAAACCGCAGCCGAACCCTTACCTGTACCCTAACCCGTCTCAATTCCCTAATCCTAACCCGAACCCTAACCCTAACCCTGACATTTACCCGAAGCTTTACACTCACCCGTGTTCTAATTGTAATGAGTACATCAACACTAACACATGCCCTCCAATGTAGGCTAACCCTAAACCGTTGCCGTACCCTAAATTGTACCCTAATCCCTCCCCATTCCCTAACCCTAACCCTAACCCGCATCCTAACGATGACCCTCACCCAAAGCCTTACCCTCACCCGTGACCTAATCTTAACCAGTACACCAACACTAAACCATTTCTTCACACGGACGCTCACCCTAAACCGCAGCCGTACACTAACCTGTACCCTAATCCCTCTCCATTCCATATCCCTAACCCTAACCCGAACCCTAACCCTGATTCTCACCCGAAGCTTTACTCTCACCCGTGTCCTAATTTTAACCAGCACGTCAACACAAACCCATGCCCTCGAACATAGGCTAACCCTAAACCGTTGCCGAACCCCAAGCTGTACCCTACTCCTTCCCAATTCCCTAACCCTAACCCTAACCTGAATCCTAGCCCTGACCCACACCCGAAGTCTTACCCGCACCGATGCCGTAATCTTAACCAGTACACCAACAGTAACTCGTGCCCTCCCACGTACGCTAACACTTAAGTGTTGTCGTACCCTAAACTGTACACTAATCCCTCCCAATTCCCTAACCCTCACCCTAACCCTAACCCGAACCCTAACCCTGACTCTCATCCGAAGCTTTACACTAACCCGTGTCCTAATTTTAACCAGTACATCAACACTAACCCATGCCCTCCAACATAGGCTAACCCTAAACCGTTACCGAAACCTAACCTGTACCCTAATCCCTCCCCATTCCCTAACCCTAACCCTAACCCAAACCCTATACCTGATCCACTTCCGAGTCCTTACCCTCACCCGTGCCCTAATCTTAACCAGTACACCAACACTAACTTGTGCCCTCACACGTACCCTAAACCTTAAGCATTGTCGTACAATAAACTTTACCTTAGTTCCTCCCCATTCCCTAACTCTAACCCTAACCCGAATCGTAACCCTGACCCTCACCCGAAGCCTTACCCTCACCGCTCCCGTAATCTTAACCAGTACTCCAACACTAACTCGTGCCCTCACATGTACGCTAACACTTAATCGTTGTCATACCCTAAACTGTACCCTAATCCCTCCCCATTCCCTAAACCTAAGCCAAACCGGAATCCTAAACTTGACCCTCACCCGAAGCCTTACCCTCACCCGTGACCTCATCTTAACCAGTACACCAACACTAAACCATGCCCTCACACGTACGCTAACCCTAAACCACAGCCGTACCCTAACCTGTACCCTAATCCCACTCCATTCCATAACTCTAACCCTAAACCGAACCCTAATTTGACACTCACCAGAAACTTTACCCTCACCCGTGTCCTAATTTTAACCAGTACATCAACACTAACCCATGACCTCCAACGTAGGCTAACCCTAAACCGTTGCCGTACCCTAACGTGTACCCTAATCCCTCCCCATTCCCTAACCCTATCCCTAACCCAAACCCTAAGACTGACCCTCTTCCGAATCCTTACCCTCACCCATGCCCTAATCTTAACCAGTACACCAACACTAACTCGTGCCCTCACACGTATGCTAACCCTTAAGCATTGTCGTACCCTATCCTGTACCCTAATCCCTCTCCATTCTATATCCGTAACCCTAACCCGAACCCTAGCCATGACTCTAACCCAAAGCTTTATTCTCACCCGTGTAGTAATTTTAACCAGTACTTCAACACTAACCCATGCCCTCCAACATAGGCTAACACTAAACCGTTGCTGTACCCCAAGCTGTACCCTAATCCCTCCCCATTCCCTAACCCTAACCCTAACCAGAATCCTAACCCTGACCCTCACCCGAAGCCTTACCCTCACCAGTGCAGTAATCTTAACCACTACACCCACACTAACTCATGCCCTCACATGTACGCTAACCCTTAAGCGTTGTCGTACCCAAAACTGTACCCTAACCTCAACCCATTCCCTAACCCTAACCCTAACCCAAACCTTAAACCTAACCCTCTTCCGAAGCCTTACCCTAACCCGTGCTGTAATCTTAACAATTACACCAACACTAACTCGTGCCCTCACACGTACGCTAACCATTAAGTGTAGTCGTAACCTACACTGTACCCTAATCCCTCCCCATTCCCTAACCCTAAACCTAACCCGAAACCTATCCCTGACACTCATCCGAAGCTTTACCCTCACCCGTGACCTAATCTTAACCAGTACACCAACATTAAACCCTGCGCTCACATGTACGCTAACACTTAAGCATTGTCAAACCCTAACCTGTACCCTAATCCCTCTCCATTCCCTAACCCTAACCCTAACCTGAAGCTTAACTCTGACAGTCACCCGAAGCTTTACCATCCCCCGTGTCCTAATTTTACCCAGTACATCAACACTAACCCATGACCGGCAAAATAGGCTAACCCTAAACAGTTGCCGTACGCGAAGCTCTAGCCTAATCCCTCCCCATTCCCTAAACCTAACCCTAAACCAAACCCTAAAACTGACCCTCTTCCGAAGCCTTACACTCACCCGTGCCCTAATGTTAACCGCTACACCAACAATAACTCGAGCCCTCACACGTACGCTACACCCTAAGCGTTGTCGCACCCTAAACTGTACCCTAAACCCTCCCCATTCCCTAACCCTAACCCTAATCCGAATCCTAAACCTGACCCTCACCCGAAGACTTACCCTCACCCATGATCTAATTTAACCTGTACACCAAAACTAAACCATGCCCTCACACATACGCTAACCGTAAGCCGCAGGCGTACCCTAACCTGTACCCTAATACCTCTCCATTCCATAACCCTAAACCTAACCCGAACGCTAACGCTGACACACATCCGAAGCTTTACCCTCACCCGTGTCCTAATTTTAACCAGTACTTCAACACTAACCCATGCCCTCCAACATAGGATAACCCTAAACCGTTGCTGAACCCGAAGCTGTACCCCTAACCTGAATCCTAACCCTGACCCACAAACAAAGTCTTACCCTCACCACTGCCGTAATCTTAACCAGTACACCAACAGTAACTCGTGCTCTCCCACGTACGCTAACACTTAAGAGTTGTCGTACCCTGAACTGTACCCTAATCCCTCCCAATTCACTAACCCTCACCCTAACCCTAACCCAAACCCTAACCCTGACACTCATCCTAAGCTTTACACTCACCCGTGTCCTAATTTTAACCAGTACATCAACACTAACCCATGCCCTCCAACGTAGGCTAACCCTAAACCGTTGCCGTACCCTAACCTGTACCCTAATCCCTCCCCATTTCCTAACCCTAACCCTGACGCACACCCTAAACCTGACCCTCTTCCGAGTCCTTACCCTCACCCGTGCCCTAATCTTAACCAGTACACCAACACTAACTCGTGCCTTCACACGTAAACTAACCCTTAAGCAATGTCGTAACCTAAACTGTACCCTAATCCCTCCCCATTCGCTAACCCTAACACTAACCCGAATCCTAACCCTGACCCTCACCCGAAGCCTTACCCTCACCTGTGCAGTAATCTTAACCAGTACACCAACACTAACTCGTGCCCTCACACCTTCGCTAACACTTAAACGTTGTCGTACCCAAAACTGTACCCTAACCCCTACCCATTCCCTAACCCTAACCCTAACCCGAAACCTAAACCTGACCCTCTTCCGAAGCCTTACACTCACCCGTGCCGTAATCTTAACCATTACACCAAAACTAACTCGTGCCCTAACACTTACGTTAACCCTTAAGCGTTGTACTTCCCGAAACGGTACCCTAATCCCTGGCTATTCCCTAAAACTAACCCTAACCTGAATCCTAACCCTGACCCTCACCCAAAGCCTTACCCTCACCGGTGACCGAATGTTAACCAGTACACCAACAGTAACTAGTGCCCTCACACGATCGCCATCCCTTAAGCGTTGTCGTACCCTAACTTGTACCCTAATTCCTCCCCAATCCCTAACCCTAACCCTAACCCAAACCCTAAACCTGACCCTCTTCCGAGGCCTTACACTCACCCGTGCCGTAATCTTAACCAGTACACCAACACTAACTCGTGCCCTCACACGCAGCCTAAACCTTAAGCGTTGTCGTACCCTAAACTGTACCCTAATCCCTCCCCATTCCTTAACCCTAACCCTAACCCGAATCCTAACCCTGACCCTCACCCGAAGCCTTACCCTCACCGGTGCCGTAATCTTAACAAGTAAACTAAAACTAACTCGTGCCCTCACATGTACGCTAACCCTTAATCGTTGTCATACCCTAAACTGTACCCTAATCCCTCCCCATTCCTTAACCCTAACCCTAAGCCGAATCCTAACCCTGACCCTCATCCGAAGCCTTACCCTCACCGGTGTCGTAATCTTCACCAGTAAACTAACACTAACTCGTGCCCTCACATGTACGCTAACCCTTAATCGTTGTCATACCCTTAGCTGTACCCTAATCCCTCCCCATTCCGTAACCCTAACCCTAACCCGAATCCTAACCAGGACCCTCGCCCGTAGCCTTATCCTCACCCGTGACATAATCTTAACCAATACACCAACACTAAAGAGTGCCCTCACACGTACGCTAACCCTAAACCACAGCCGTACCCTAAACTGTACCCTAATCCCTCTCCATTCCATAACCCTAACCCTAACCCGAATCCTAACGCTGACACTCACCCGAAGCTTTACCCTCACACGTGTCTTATTTTAACCAGTACATCAACACTAACCGATGCTCTCCAACGTAGGTTAACCCTAAACCGTTACCATACCCTATCCTATACCCTAATCCCTCCCCATTCCCTAACCCTAACCCTAACACGAATCCTAACCCTGACCCTCACCGGAAGCCTTACCATCACCCTTGCCCTAATCCTAACCATTACACCAACACTAACTCATGCCCTCACACGAACGCTAACCCTTAAGCATACTCGTACCCTAACCTTTACCCTAATCCCTCCCCATTCCTTAACCCTAAACCTAACCCAACCCTAATTTTAACCCTCTACTGAGACCTTACCCTCACCCGTTCCGTAATCTTAACCAGTACACCAACACTAACTCATGCACTCACACGTACACTAACCATTAAACGTTGTGATACCCTAAACTGTACCCTAACCCCTCCCCATTCCCTAACTCTAACCCTAACCCGAATCCTAAACCTGACCCTCACCCGAAGCCTCACCCTCACCCATGAACTAATTTAACCTGTACACCAACACTAAACCATGCTCTCACACATATACTAACCGTAAGCCGAAGCCGTACCATAAACTGTACCCTAATAACTCTCCATTCCATAACCCTAACCCTAACCCGAACCCTAACTCTGACACACATCCGAAGCTTTACCCTCACCCGTGTCCTAATTTTAATCAGTACATCAACACTAACCCATGTCCTCTAACGTAGGCTAACCCTAAACCGTTACCGTACCCAATCCTGTACCCTAATCCCTCCCCATTCCCGAACCCTAACCCTAACCCAATCCCTAATCCTGACCCTCACCCGAAGCCTTACCCTCACCCGTGCCCTAATCTTAACCAGTACAGCAACACTAACTCGTTCCCTCACACGTACACTAAACCTTAAGCATTGTCGTACCCTAAACTGTACCCTAATCCCTCCCCATTCCCTAACCCTAACCCTAACCCGAATCCTAAGCCTGACCCTCACACGAAGCCTTAGCCTCACCGGTGCCGAAATCTTAACCAGTACACAAACAGTAACTCGTGCCCTCACACGCACGGTAACCCTTAAGCGTTGTCGTACCCTAAACAGTACCCTAATCCCTCCCAATTACCTAACCCTAAACCTAAACCGAATCCTAAACCTGACCCTCACTCGAAGCCTTACCATCACCCTTGCCCTAATTTTAACAAGTACACCAAAACTAACTCGTGCCCTCACACTTACGTTAACCCTTAAGCGTTGTAGTTCCCGAAACTGTACCCTAATCCCTGCCTATTCCCTAAACCTAACTCTAACCTGAATCCTAACCCTGACCCTCACCCAAAGCCTTACCCTCACCGGTGACCGAATCTTAACCAGTACACCAACAGTAACTAGTGCCCTCACACGATCGCTATCCCTTAAGCGTTGTCGTACCCTAAGTTGTACCTTAATTCCTCCCCAATCCCTAACCCTAACCCTAATCCAAACCCTAAACCTGACCCAATTCTGAGGCCTTACACACACCCGTGCCGTAATATTAACCAGTACACCAACACTAACTCATGCCCTCACACGCACCCTAAACCTTAAGCGTTGTCGTACTCTAAACTGTACCCTAATCCCTTCCCATTCCCTAACCCTAACCCTAAACAGAATCCTAACACTGACCCTCTCCCGTAGCCTTAACCTCACCTGTGACCTTATATTAACCAGTACACCAACACTAAACAGTGCCCTCACACCTACGCTAACCCTAAACCACAGCCGTACCCTAAACTGTACCCTAATCCCTCTCCATTCCATAACCCTAACCCTAACCCGAATCCTAACGCTGACACTCACCCAATTCTTTACCCTCACCCGTGTCCTAATTTTAACCAGTACATCAACACTAACCCATGCTCTCCAAAGTCGGTTAACCCTAAACCGTTACCATACCTTATCCTGTACCCTAATCCCTACCCATTCCCTAACCCTAACCCTAACCCAATCCCTAATCCTGTCCCTCACCCGAAGCCTTACCCTAACCCGTGCCCTAATCTTAAACAGTACACCAACACTAACTCTTTCCCTCACACATACGCTAACCCTTAAGCAATGTCGTAACCTAAACTGTACCCTAATCCCTCCCCATTCCCTAACTCTAACCCTAACCCGAATCGTAACCCTGACCCTCACCCGAAGCCTTACCCTCACCGGTGCCGTAATCTTAACCAGTACCCCAACACTAACTTGTGCCCTCACATGTACGCTAACCCTTAATCGTTGTCATACCCTAAACTGTACCCTAATCCCTCCCCATTTCCTACCCCTAACCCTAATCCGAATCCTAAACTTAACCCACACCCGAAGCCTTACCCTCACCCGTGACCTAATCTTAACCAGTACACCAACACTAAACCATGCCCTCACACGTACGCTAAACCTAAACCACAGCCATACCCTAACCTGTACCCTAATCCCACTCCATTCCATAACCCTAGCCCTAACCCGAACCCTAATTTGACACTCACCAGGAGCTTTACCCTCACCCGTGTCCTAATTTTAACCAGTACACCAAAACTAACTCATGCCCTCACACATATGCTAACCCTTAAGCATTGTCGTACCCTATACTGTACCCTAATCCCTCTCCATTCTATATCCGTAACCCTAACCCGAACCCTAGCATTGACTCTAACCCGAAGCTTTATTCTCACCCGTGTCCTAATTTTAACCAGTACATCAACACTAACCCATGGCCTCCAACATAGTCTAACCCTAATCCGTTGCCGTACCCCAAGCTGTACCCTAATCCTTCCCCATTCCCTAACCCTAACCCTAACACGAATCCTAAGCCTGACCCTAACACGAAGCCTTAGCCTCACCGGTGCCGAAATCTTAACCAGTACACCAACATTAACTCGTGCCCTCACACACACGCTAACCCTTAAGCGTTGTCGTACCCTAAACAGTACCCTAATCCCTCCCAATTACCTAACCCTAAACCTAAACCGAATCCTAACCCTGACCCTCACTCGAAGCCTTACCATCACCCTTGCCCCAATTTTAACAAGTACACCAAAACTAACTCGTGCCCTCACACTTACGTTAACCCTTAAGCGTTGTAGTTCCCGAAACTGTACCCTAATCCCTGCCTATTCCCTAAACCTAACCCTAACGTGTATCCTAACCCTGACCTTCACCCAAAGCCTTACCCTCACCGGTGACCGAATCTTAACCAGTACACCAACAGTAATTAGTGCCCTCACACGATCGCTATCCCTTAAGCGTTGTCGTACCCTAAGTTGTACCCTAATTGCTCCCCAATCCCTAACCCTAACCCTAATCCAAAACCTAAACCTGACCCTCTTCTGAGGCCTTACACTCACCCGTGCCGTAATATTAACCAGTACACCAACACTAACTCATGCCCTCACACGCACCCTAAACCTTAAGCGTTGTCGCACCCTAAACTGTACCCTAATCCCTCCCAATTCCCTAACCCTAACCCTAAACAGAATCCTAACCCTGACCCTCACCCGAAGCCTTAACCTCACCGCTGCCGTAATCTTAACCAGTAAACTAACACTAACTCGTGCTCTCACATGTACGCTAACCCTTAATCGTTGTTATACCCTAAACTGTACCCTAATCCCTCCACATTCCCTAACCCTAACCCTAACCCGAATCCTAACACTGACCCACGCCCGTAGCCTTACCCTCACGCGTGACCTTATATTAACCAGTACACCAACACTAAACAGTGCCCTCACACCTACGCTAACCCTAAACCACAGCCGTACCCTAAACTGTACCCTAATCCCTCTCCATTCCATAACCCTAACCCTGACCCGAATCCTAACGCTGACACTCACCCAATACTTTACCCTCACCCGTGTCGTCATTTTAACCAGTACATCAACACTAACGCATGCTCTCCAAAGTAGGTTAACCCTAAACCGTTACCATACCTTATCCTGTACCCTAATCCCTACCCATTCCCTAACCCTAACCCTAACCCAATCCCTAATCCTGTCCCTCACCCGAAGCCTTCCCCTCACCCGTGACCTAATCTTAAACAGTACACCAACACTAACTCGTTCTCTCAAACATACGCTAACCCTTAAGCAATGTCATAACCTAAACTGTACCCTAATACCTCCCCATTCCCTAACCCTAACCCTAACCCGAATCCTAACCCTGACCCTCACCCGAAGCCTTACAATCACCGGTGCAGTAATCTTAACCAGTACACCAACACTAACTCATGCCATCACATGTACACTAACCCTTAAGCGTTGTCGTACCCAAAACTGTACCGTAATCCCTACCCATTCCCTATCCCTAACCCTAACCCAAACCCTAAACCGGACCCTCTTCTGAGGCCTTACCCTCACCCGTGCCGTAATCTTAACCAGTACACCAACACTAACTCGTGCCCTCACACGTACGCTAACCCTTAAGTGTAGTCGTAACCTACACTGTACCCTAATCCCTCCCCATTCCCTAACACTAACCCTAACCCGAAACCTATCCCTGACACTCATCCGAAGCTTTACCTTCACCCGTGACCTAATCTTAACAAGTACACCAACATTAAACCGTTCGCTCACATGTACGCTAACACTTAAGCGTTGTCGAACCCTAACCTGTACCCTAATCCCTCTCCATTCCCTAACCCTAACCCTAACCTGAAGCCTAATTCTGACAGTCACCCGAAGCTTTACCCTCCCCCATGTCCTAATTTTACCCAGTACATCAACACTAACCCATGACCTATAAACTTAGGCTAACCCTAAACCGTTGCCGTAAGCTAAACTCTAGCCTAATCCCTCTCCATTCCCTAAACCTAACCCTAAATCAAACCCTAAACCTGACCCTCTTCCGAGGCCTCACACTCACCCGTGCCCTAATCTTAACCAGTACACAAACACTAACTCATGCCCTCACATGTACGCTAACCCTTAAGCGTTGTCGTACCCTAAACTGTACCCTAAACCCTCCCCATTCATTAACCCTAAACCTAAACCGAATCCTAACCCTGACCCTTACCCGAAGCCTTACCCTCACCAGTGACCTAATCTTAACCAGTACACGAACACTAAACCGTGCCTCAAACGTACGCTAACCCTAAACAGCAGCCGTACCCTAACCTGTACCCTAATCCCTCTCCATGCCATAACCCTAACCCTAACCCGAACCCTATACCTGACTCTCACCCGTAGCTTTACCATCACGCGTGTCCTAATCTTAACCAGTACTCCAACACTAAATCGTGCCCTCACACGTACGCTAACCCTTAAGCGTTGTCGTACCCTAAACTCTACCCTAATCCCTCCGAATTTCCTAACCCACAACCTAACCATAACCCAAACCCTAACCCTGAACCTTACCCGAAGCCTCACCTTCACCCTTGCCGTAATCTTAACCAGTACACCAACACTAACTCAAGCCCTCACACGAACGCTAACCCTTAAGCATTGTAATACCCTAAACTGTACATTATTCCCTCCCTATTCCCTAAACCGAACCCTAACCTGAATCCTAACCTTGACCCTCACCCAAAGCCTTACCCTCACCCGTGACCTAATCTTAACCAGTACAAAAACACTAAACCATGTCTTCACACGTACACTAACCTTAATCCGCAGCCGTACCGTATCCTGTACCCTAAACCCTCTCCATTCCCTAACCCTAACCCTAACCCGAACCCTAACTCTGACACTCATCCGAAGCTTTACCGTCACCCGTGTCCTAATTTTAACCAGTACATCAACACTAACCCATGCCCTCCAACATAGGTCAACCTTAAACCGTTACCGAACCCTAACCTGTACCCTAATCCCTCCCCATTCCCTAACCCTAACCGTAACCCAACCCCTAATCCTGTCCCTCACCCGAAGCATGACCCTCATCCGTGCCTTAATCTTAACCAGTACACCAACACTAACTCGTGCCCTCACACGTATGCTAACACTTAAGCTTTGGCGTACCCTGAAGTGTAGCCTAATCCCTCCCCATTACCTAACCCTAACCCTAAACCAAACCATATATCTGACCCTCTTCCGAGTCCTTACCCTCACCCATGCCCTAATCTTAACCAGTACACCAACACTAACTCGTGCCCTCACATGTACGCTAACACTTAATCGTTGTCGTACCCTAAACTGTACCCTATTCCCTCCCCATTCCCTAACACTAACCCTAACCCGAATCCTAACCCTGACCCTCACCCGAAGCCTTACCCTCACCCGTGACCTAATCTTAACCACTAAACCAAAGCTAAACAGTGCCCTCACAAGTACGCTAACCGTAAACCACAGCCATAACCTAACTTGTACCCTAATCACTCTTCATTCCATAACCCTAACCCTAACCCGAACCCTAATTTGACACTCACCAGAAGATTTACCCTCACCCGTGTCCTAATTTTAACCAGTACATCAACACTAAACCATGTCCTCCAACGTAGGCTAACCCTCAACCGTTGCCGTACCCTAACCTGAACGCTAATCCGTCCCCATTCCCTAAAGCTAAACCTAAACCAAACCCTAAACCTGACCCTCTTCGGAGGCCTTACCCTCTCCCGTGCCCTAAACTTAACCAGTACACCAACAGTAACTCGTGACCTCACACGTACGCTAAACCTTAAGCGTTGTTGTACCCTAAACTGTACCCTAATCCCTCCCCATTCCCTAACCCTAACCCTAACCCGAATCCTAACCCTCACCCTCACCCGAAGCCTTACCCTCACCGGTACAGTAATCTTAACCAGTACACCAACACTAACTCATGCCCTCACATGTACGTTAACCCTCAAGCGTTGTCGTACCCAAAACTGTACCCTAATCCCTCCCCATTCCCTAACCCTAACCCTAACCCAAACCCTAAACCTGACCCTCTTCAGAGGCCTTACCCTCACCCGTGCCCTAATCTTAACCAGTACACCAACACTAAATCGTGCCCTCTCACATACGTTAACCTTTAAGCGTAGTCGTAACCTAAACTCTACCCTAATCCGTCCCCATTCCCTAACCCGAATCCTAACACTGACCCTCACCCGAAGCCTTACCCTCACCCGTGACCTAATCTTAACCAGTACACCAACATTAAACCGTTCGCTCACATGTACGCTAACACTTAAGCGTTTTCGTACCCTAACCTGAACCCTAATCCCTCTCCATTCCCTAAACCTAACCCTAACCCGAAGCCTAACACTGACAGTCACCCGAAGCTTTACCCTCACCCGTGTCCTAATTTTAACCAGTACATCAACACTATCCCATTCCCTCCATCGTAGGCTAACTCTAAACCGTTGCCGTACGCTAACCTCTACCCTAATGCCTCCCCATTCTCTAAACCTAACCCTAAACCAAACCCTAAAACTGACCCTCTTCTGAGACCTTACACTCACCCGTTCCCTAATGTTAACCAGTACACCAACACTAACTCGTGACCTCACACGTACGCTACCCCCTAATCATTCTCGTTCCCTAAACTGTACCCTAATCCCTCCCCATTCCCTAACCCTTACTCTAACCCGAATCCTAACCCTGACCCTCACCCGAAGCCTTACCCTCACCGGTGCCGTAATCGTAACCAGTACACCAACACTAACTCATGCCTTCACATGTACGCTAACCCTTAAGCCTTGTCGTACCCAAAACTCTACCCTAATCCTTCCCCATTCCCTAAACCTAACCCTAACCCGAATACTAACACTGACCCTCACCCGAAGCCTCACCCTGACCCGAGACCTAATCTTAACCAGTACACCAACACTAAACAGTGCCCTCATAAATACGCTAACCCTAAACCGCAGGCGTACCCTAACCTGTACCCTAATCTCTCTCCATTCCATAACCCTAACCTTGACCCCAGCGCAAATTTGACACTAACCAGAAGCTTTACCCTCACCCGTGTCCTAATTTTAACAAGTACATCAACACTAACCCATGCCCTCTAACGTAGGCTAACCCTAAACCATTGCCTTACCCTAACCTGTACCCTAATCCCTCCCCATTTCCTAACCCTAACCCTAACCCAAACCCTATACCTGACCCTCTTCCGAGTCCTTACCCTTACCCGTGCACTAATCTTAACCAGTACACCAACACTAACTCGTGCCCTCACACGTACCCTAAACCTTAAGCGTTGTCGTACCCTAAACTGTACCCCAATCCCTCCCCATTCCCTAACCCTGAACCTAAACCTTATCCTAACCCTGACCCTCACCCGAAGCCTTACCATCACCCTTGCCCTAAACTTAACCAGTACACCAACACTAACTCATGCTCTCACACATACGCTAAAACTTAAGCGATGACGTACCATAAAATGTACCCTAATCCCTCTCCATTCCTTAACCATAACCCTAACCCGAACCCTAACGCTGACACTCATCCGAAGCTTTACATTCACCCGTGTCCCAATTTAACCAGGACATCAACATAAACCCAGACCGTCCACCGTAGGCTAACCCTAAACCATTAACGTACCCTAACCTGTACCCTAATCCCTCCCCATTCCCTAACACTAACCCTGACCCACAACCTAAACCTGACCCTCTTCTGAGTCCTTACCCTCACCCGTGAACTAATCTTAACCAGTACACCAACACTAACTCATGCCCTCACACGTACCCTAAAACTTAAGCGTTGTCGTACCCTATCCTGTACCCTAATCCCTCTCCATTCTATATCCGTAACCCTAACCCGAACCCTAGCCCTGACTCTAACCCGAAGCTTTATTCTCACCCGTGTCCTAATTTTAACCAGTATATCAACACTAACCCATGCCCTCCAACATAGGCTAACCCTAAACCGTTGCCGTACCCCAAGCTGTACCCTTATCCCTCACCATTCCCTAACCCTAACCCTAACCCGAATCCTAAGCCTGACCCTCACACGAAGCCTTAGCCTCACCGGTGCCGTAATCTTAACCAGTACACCAACACTAACTCGTGCTCTCATACGCACGCTAACGCTTAAGCGTTGCCGTACCCTAAACAGTACCCTAATCCCTCCCAATTACCTAACCCTAAACCTAAACCGAATCCTAACCCTGACCCTCACTCGAAGCCTTACCATCACCCTTGCCCTAATTTTAACAAGTACACCAAAACTAACTCGTGCCCTCACACTTACGTTAACCCTTAAGCGTTGTAGTTCCCGAAACTGTACCCTAATCCCTGCCTATTCCCTAAACCTAACCCTACCTGAATCCTAACCATGACCCTCACCGAAAGCCTTACCCTCACCGGTGACCGAATCTTAACCAGTACACCAACAGTAACTAGTGCCCTCACACGATCGCTATCCCTTAAGCGATGTCGTACCCTAACTTGTACCCTAATTCCTCCCCAATCCCTAACCCTAACCCTAACCCAAACCCTAAACCTGACCCTCTTCCGAGGCCTTACACTCACCCGTGCCGTAATCTTAACCAGTACACCAACACTAACACGTGCCCTAACACGCACCCTAAACCTTAAGCGTTGTCGTACCCTAAACTGTACCCTAATCCCTCCCCATTCCTTAACCCTAACCCTAAGCCGAATCCTAACCCTGACCCTCATCCGAAGCCTTACCCTCACCGGTGTCGTAATCTTCACCAGTAAACTAACACTAACTCGTGCCCTCACATGTACGCTAACCCTTAATCGTTGTCATACCCTTAGCTGTACCCTAATCCCTCCCCATTCCGTAACCCTAACCCTAACCCGAATCCTAACCAGGACCCTCGCCCGTAGCCTTATCCTCACCCGTGACATAATCTTAACCAGTACACCAACACTAAAGAGTGCCCTCACACGTACGCTAACCCTAAACCACAGCCGTACCCTAAACTGTACCCTAATCCCTCTCCATTCCATAACCCTAACCCTAACCCGAATCCTAACGCTGACACTCACCCGAAGCTTTACCCTCACCCGTGTCTTATTTTAACCAGTACATCAACACTAACCGATGCTCTCCAACGTAGGTTAACCCTAAACCGTTACCATACCCTATCCTATACCCTAATCCCTCCCCATTCCCTAACCCTAACCCTAACACGAATCCTAACCCTGACCCTCACCGGAAGCCTTACCATCACCCTTGCCCTAATCCTAACCATTACACCAACACTAACTCGTGCCCTCACACGAACGCTAACCCTTAAGCATACTCGTACCCTAACCTTTACCCTAATCCCTCCCCATTCCTTAACCCTAAACCTAACCCAACCCTAATTTTAACCCTCTACTGAGACCTTACCCTCACCCGTTCCGTAATCTTAACCAGTACACCAACACTAACTCATGCACTCACACGTACACTAACCATTAAACGTTGTGATACCCTAAACTGTACCCTAACCCCTCCCCATTCCCTAACTCTAACCCTAACCCGAATCCTAAACCTGACCCTCACCCGAAGCCTCACCCTCACCCATGAACTAATTTAACCTGTACACCAACACTAAACCATGCCCTCACACATATGCTAACCGTAAGCCGAAGCCGTACCATAAACTGTACCCTAATAACTCTCCATTCCATAACCCTAACCCTAACCCGAACCCTAACTCTGACACACATCCGAAGCTTTACCCTCACCCGTGTCCTAATTTTAATCAGTACATCAACACTAACCCATGCCCTCTAACGTAGGCTAACCCTAAACCGTTACCGTACCCAATCCTGTACCCTAATCCCTCCCCATTCCCGAACCCTAACCCTAACCCAATCCCTAATCCTGACCCTCACCCGAAGCCTTACCCTCACCCGTGCCCTAATCTTAACCAGTACAGCAACACTAACTCGTTCCCTCACACGTACACTAAACCTTAAGCATTGTCGTACCCTAAACTGTACCCTAATCCCTCCCCATTCCCTAACCCTAACCCTAACCCGAATCCTAACCGTGACCCTCACCCGAAGCCTTACCCTCAGCGGTGCCGTAATCTTAACCAGTACACCAACAATAAACCGTGCCCTCACACGTACGCTAACACTAAACCGCAGCCGAACCCTTACCTGTACCCTAACCCGTCTCAATTCCCTAATCCTAACCCGAACCCTAACCCTAACCCTGACATTTACCCGAAGCTTTACACTCACCCGTGTTCTAATTGTAATGAGTACATCAACACTAACACATGCCCTCCAATGTAGGCTAACCCTAAACCGTTGCCGTACCCTAAATTGTACCCTAATCCCTCCCCATTCCCTAACCCTAACCCTAACCCGCATCCTAACGATGACCCTCACCCAAAGCCTTACCCTCACCCGTGACCTAATCTTAACCAGTACACCAACACTAAACCATTTCTTCACACGGACGCTCACCCTAAACCGCAGCCGTACACTAACCTGTACCCTAATCCCTCTCCATTCCATATCCCTAACCCTAACCCGAACCCTAACCCTGATTCTCACCCGAAGCTTTACTCTCACCCGTGTCCTAATTTTAACCAGCACGTCAACACAAACCCATGCCCTCGAACATAGGCTAACCCTAAACCGTTGCCGAACCCCAAGCTGTACCCTACTCCTTCCCAATTCCCTAACCCTAACCCTAACCTGAATCCTAGCCCTGACCCACACCCGAAGTCTTACCCGCACCGATGCCGTAATCTTAACCAGTACACCAACAGTAACTCGTGCCCTCCCACGTACGCTAACACTTAAGTGTTGTCGTACCCTAAACTGTACACTAATCCCTCCCAATTCCCTAACCCTCACCCTAACCCTAACCCGAACCCTAACCCTGACTCTCATCCGAAGCTTTACACTAACCCGTGTCCTAATTTTAACCAGTACATCAACACTAACCCATGCCCTCCAACATAGGCTAACCCTAAACCGTTACCGAAACCTAACCTGTACCCTAATCCCTCCCCATTCCCTAACCCTAACCCTAACCCAAACCCTATACCTGATCCACTTCCGAGTCCTTACCCTCACCCGTGCCCTAATCTTAACCAGTACACCAACACTAACTTGTGCCCTCACACGTACCCTAAACCTTAAGCATTGTCGTACAATAAACTTTACCTTAGTTCCTCCCCATTCCCTAACTCTAACCCTAACCCGAATCGTAACCCTGACCCTCACCCGAAGCCTTACCCTCACCGCTCCCGTAATCTTAACCAGTACTCCAACACTAACTCGTGCCCTCACATGTACGCTAACACTTAATCGTTGTCATACCCTAAACTGTACCCTAATCCCTCCCCATTCCCTAAACCTAAGCCAAACCGGAATCCTAAACTTGACCCTCACCCGAAGCCTTACCCTCACCCGTGACCTCATCTTAACCAGTACACCAACACTAAACCATGCCCTCACACGTACGCTAACCCTAAACCACAGCCGTACCCTAACCTGTACCCTAATCCCACTCCATTCCATAACTCTAACCCTAAACCGAACCCTAATTTGACACTCACCAGAAACTTTACCCTCACCCGTGTCCTAATTTTAACCAGTACATCAACACTAACCCATGACCTCCAACGTAGGCTAACCCTAAACCGTTGCCGTACCCTAACGTGTACCCTAATCCCTCCCCATTCCCTAACCCTATCCCTAACCCAAACCCTAAGACTGACCCTCTTCCGAATCCTTACCCTCACCCATGCCCTAATCTTAACCAGTACACCAACACTAACTCGTGCCCTCACACGTATGCTAACCCTTAAGCATTGTCGTACCCTATCCTGTACCCTAATCCCTCTCCATTCTATATCCGTAACCCTAACCCGAACCCTAGCCATGACTCTAACCCAAAGCTTTATTCTCACCCGTGTAGTAATTTTAACCAGTACTTCAACACTAACCCATGCCCTCCAACATAGGCTAACACTAAACCGTTGCTGTACCCCAAGCTGTACCCTAATCCCTCCCCATTCCCTAACCCTAACCCTAACCAGAATCCTAACCCTGACCCTCACCCGAAGCCTTACCCTCACCAGTGCAGTAATCTTAACCACTACACCCACACTAACTCATGCCCTCACATGTACGCTAACCCTTAAGCGTTGTCGTACCCAAAACTGTACCCTAACCTCAACCCATTCCCTAACCCTAACCCTAACCCAAACCTTAAACCTAACCCTCTTCCGAAGCCTTACCCTAACCCGTGCTGTAATCTTAACAATTACACCAACACTAACTCGTGCCCTCACACGTACGCTAACCATTAAGTGTAGTCGTAACCTACACTGTACCCTAATCCCTCCCCATTCCCTAACCCTAAACCTAACCCGAAACCTATCCCTGACACTCATCCGAAGCTTTACCCTCACCCGTGACCTAATCTTAACCAGTACACCAACATTAAACCCTGCGCTCACATGTACGCTAACACTTAAGCATTGTCAAACCCTAACCTGTACCCTAATCCCTCTCCATTCCCTAACCCTAACCCTAACCTGAAGCTTAACTCTGACAGTCACCCGAAGCTTTACCATCCCCCGTGTCCTAATTTTACCCAGTACATCAACACTAACCCATGACCGGCAAAATAGGCTAACCCTAAACAGTTGCCGTACGCGAAGCTCTAGCCTAATCCCTCCCCATTCCCTAAACCTAACCCTAAACCAAACCCTAAAACTGACCCTCTTCCGAAGCCTTACACTCACCCGTGCCCTAATGTTAACCGCTACACCAACAATAACTCGAGCCCTCACACGTACGCTACACCCTAAGCGTTGTCGCACCCTAAACTGTACCCTAAACCCTCCCCATTCCCTAACCCTAACCCTAATCCGAATCCTAAACCTGACCCTCACCCGAAGACTTACCCTCACCCATGATCTAATTTAACCTGTACACCAAAACTAAACCATGCCCTCACACATACGCTAACCGTAAGCCGCAGGCGTACCCTAACCTGTACCCTAATACCTCTCCATTCCATAACCCTAAACCTAACCCGAACGCTAACGCTGACACACATCCGAAGCTTTACCCTCACCCGTGTCCTAATTTTAACCAGTACTTCAACACTAACCCATGCCCTCCAACATAGGATAACCCTAAACCGTTGCTGAACCCGAAGCTGTACCCCTAACCTGAATCCTAACCCTGACCCACAAACAAAGTCTTACCCTCACCACTGCCGTAATCTTAACCAGTACACCAACAGTAACTCGTGCTCTCCCACGTACGCTAACACTTAAGAGTTGTCGTACCCTGAACTGTACCCTAATCCCTCCCAATTCACTAACCCTCACCCTAACCCTAACCCAAACCCTAACCCTGACACTCATCCTAAGCTTTACACTCACCCGTGTCCTAATTTTAACCAGTACATCAACACTAACCCATGCCCTCCAACGTAGGCTAACCCTAAACCGTTGCCGTACCCTAACCTGTACCCTAATCCCTCCCCATTTCCTAACCCTAACCCTGACGCACACCCTAAACCTGACCCTCTTCCGAGTCCTTACCCTCACCCGTGCCCTAATCTTAACCAGTACACCAACACTAACTCGTGCCTTCACACGTAAACTAACCCTTAAGCAATGTCGTAACCTAAACTGTACCCTAATCCCTCCCCATTCGCTAACCCTAACACTAACCCGAATCCTAACCCTGACCCTCACCCGAAGCCTTACCCTCACCTGTGCAGTAATCTTAACCAGTACACCAACACTAACTCGTGCCCTCACACCTTCGCTAACACTTAAACGTTGTCGTACCCAAAACTGTACCCTAACCCCTACCCATTCCCTAACCCTAACCCTAACCCGAAACCTAAACCTGACCCTCTTCCGAAGCCTTACACTCACCCGTGCCGTAATCTTAACCATTACACCAAAACTAACTCGTGCCCTAACACTTACGTTAACCCTTAAGCGTTGTACTTCCCGAAACGGTACCCTAATCCCTGGCTATTCCCTAAAACTAACCCTAACCTGAATCCTAACCCTGACCCTCACCCAAAGCCTTACCCTCACCGGTGACCGAATGTTAACCAGTACACCAACAGTAACTAGTGCCCTCACACGATCGCCATCCCTTAAGCGTTGTCGTACCCTAACTTGTACCCTAATTCCTCCCCAATCCCTAACCCTAACCCTAACCCAAACCCTAAACCTGACCCTCTTCCGAGGCCTTACACTCACCCGTGCCGTAATCTTAACCAGTACACCAACACTAACTCGTGCCCTCACACGCAGCCTAAACCTTAAGCGTTGTCGTACCCTAAACTGTACCCTAATCCCTCCCCATTCCTTAACCCTAACCCTAACCCGAATCCTAACCCTGACCCTCACCCGAAGCCTTACCCTCACCGGTGCCGTAATCTTAACAAGTAAACTAAAACTAACTCGTGCCCTCACATGTACGCTAACCCTTAATCGTTGTCATACCCTAAACTGTACCCTAATCCCTCCCCATTCCTTAACCCTAACCCTAAGCCGAATCCTAACCCTGACCCTCATCCGAAGCCTTACCCTCACCGGTGTCGTAATCTTCACCAGTAAACTAACACTAACTCGTGCCCTCACATGTACGCTAACCCTTAATCGTTGTCATACCCTTAGCTGTACCCTAATCCCTCCCCATTCCGTAACCCTAACCCTAACCCGAATCCTAACCAGGACCCTCGCCCGTAGCCTTATCCTCACCCGTGACATAATCTTAACCAATACACCAACACTAAAGAGTGCCCTCACACGTACGCTAACCCTAAACCACAGCCGTACCCTAAACTGTACCCTAATCCCTCTCCATTCCATAACCCTAACCCTAACCCGAATCCTAACGCTGACACTCACCCGAAGCTTTACCCTCACACGTGTCTTATTTTAACCAGTACATCAACACTAACCGATGCTCTCCAACGTAGGTTAACCCTAAACCGTTACCATACCCTATCCTATACCCTAATCCCTCCCCATTCCCTAACCCTAACCCTAACACGAATCCTAACCCTGACCCTCACCGGAAGCCTTACCATCACCCTTGCCCTAATCCTAACCATTACACCAACACTAACTCATGCCCTCACACGAACGCTAACCCTTAAGCATACTCGTACCCTAACCTTTACCCTAATCCCTCCCCATTCCTTAACCCTAAACCTAACCCAACCCTAATTTTAACCCTCTACTGAGACCTTACCCTCACCCGTTCCGTAATCTTAACCAGTACACCAACACTAACTCATGCACTCACACGTACACTAACCATTAAACGTTGTGATACCCTAAACTGTACCCTAACCCCTCCCCATTCCCTAACTCTAACCCTAACCCGAATCCTAAACCTGACCCTCACCCGAAGCCTCACCCTCACCCATGAACTAATTTAACCTGTACACCAACACTAAACCATGCCCTCACACATATGCTAACCGTAAGCCGAAGCCGTACCATAAACTGTACCCTAATAACTCTCCATTCCATAACCCTAACCCTAACCCGAACCCTAACTCTGACACACATCCGAAGCTTTACCCTCACCCGTGTCCTAATTTTAATCAGTACATCAACACTAACCCATGTCCTCTAACGTAGGCTAACCCTAAACCGTTACCGTACCCAATCCTGTACCCTAATCCCTCCCCATTCCCGAACCCTAACCCTAACCCAATCCCTAATCCTGACCCTCACCCGAAGCCTTACCCTCACCCGTGCCCTAATCTTAACCAGTACAGCAACACTAACTCGTTCCCTCACACGTACACTAAACCTTAAGCATTGTCGTACCCTAAACTGTACCCTAAACTGTACCCTAATCCCTCCCCATTCCCTAACCCTAACCCTAACCCGAATCCTAACCGTGACCCTCACCCGAAGCCTTACCCTCAGCGGTGCCGTAATCTTAACCAGTACACCAACAATAAACCGTGCCCTCACACGTACGCTAACACTAAACCGCAGCCGAACCCTTACCTGTACCCTAACCCGTCTCAATTCCCTAATCCTAACCCGAACCCTAACCCTAACCCTGACATTTACCCGAAGCTTTACACTCACCCGTGTTCTAATTGTAATGAGTACATCAACACTAACACATGCCCTCCAATGTAGGCTAACCCTAAACCGTTGCCGTACCCTAAATTGTACCCTAATCCCTCCCCATTCCCTAACCCTAACCCTAACCCGCATCCTAACGATGACCCTCACCCAAAGCCTTACCCTCACCCGTGACCTAATCTTAACCAGTACACCAACACTAAACCATTTCTTCACACGGACGCTCACCCTAAACCGCAGCCGTACACTAACCTGTACCCTAATCCCTCTCCATTCCATATCCCTAACCCTAACCCGAACCCTAACCCTGATTCTCACCCGAAGCTTTACTCTCACCCGTGTCCTAATTTTAACCAGCACGTCAACACAAACCCATGCCCTCGAACATAGGCTAACCCTAAACCGTTGCCGAACCCCAAGCTGTACCCTACTCCTTCCCAATTCCCTAACCCTAACCCTAACCTGAATCCTAGCCCTGACCCACACCCGAAGTCTTACCCGCACCGATGCCGTAATCTTAACCAGTACACCAACAGTAACTCGTGCCCTCCCACGTACGCTAACACTTAAGTGTTGTCGTACCCTAAACTGTACACTAATCCCTCCCAATTCCCTAACCCTCACCCTAACCCTAACCCGAACCCTAACCCTGACTCTCATCCGAAGCTTTACACTAACCCGTGTCCTAATTTTAACCAGTACATCAACACTAACCCATGCCCTCCAACATAGGCTAACCCTAAACCGTTACCGAAACCTAACCTGTACCCTAATCCCTCCCCATTCCCTAACCCTAACCCTAACCCAAACCCTATACCTGATCCACTTCCGAGTCCTTACCCTCACCCGTGCCCTAATCTTAACCAGTACACCAACACTAACTTGTGCCCTCACACGTACCCTAAACCTTAAGCATTGTCGTACAATAAACTTTACCTTAGTTCCTCCCCATTCCCTAACTCTAACCCTAACCCGAATCGTAACCCTGACCCTCACCCGAAGCCTTACCCTCACCGCTCCCGTAATCTTAACCAGTACTCCAACACTAACTCGTGCCCTCACATGTACGCTAACACTTAATCGTTGTCATACCCTAAACTGTACCCTAATCCCTCCCCATTCCCTATACCTAAGCCTAACCGGAATCCTAAACTTGACCCTCACCCGAAGCCTTACCCTCACCCGTGACCTCATCTTAACCAGTACACCAACACTAAACCATGCCCTCACACGTACGCTAACCCTAAACCACAGCCGTACCCTAACCTGTACCCTAATCCCACTCCATTCCATAACTCTAACCCTACACCGAACCCTAATTTGACACTCACCAGAAACTTTACCCTCACCCGTGTCCTAATTTTAACCAGTACATCAACACTAACCCATGACCTCCAACGTAGGCTAACCCTAAACCGTTGCCGTACCCTAACGT
The DNA here is from genome assembly GCA_036417435.1 of Inia geoffrensis. Taxonomy (NCBI): domain Eukaryota; kingdom Metazoa; phylum Chordata; class Mammalia; order Artiodactyla; family Iniidae; genus Inia; species Inia geoffrensis. The sequence goes on along the minus strand of JAZAQT010000432.1, from coordinate 47,886 downwards.
GTACCCTAATCCCTCCCCATTCCCTAACCCTATCCCTAACCCAAACCCTAAGACTGACCCTCTTCCGAATCCTTACCCTCACCCATGCCCTAATCTTAACCAGTACACCAACACTAACTCGTGCCCTCACACGTATGCTAACCCTTAAGCATTGTCGTACCCTATCCTGTACCCTAATCCCTCTCCATTCTATATCCGTAACCCTAACCCGAACCCTAGCCATGACTCTAACCCAAAGCTTTATTCTCACCCGTGTAGTAATTTTAACCAGTATTTCAAAACTAACCCATGCCCTCCAACATAGGCTAACACTAAACCGTTGCTGTACCCCAAGCTGTACCCTAATCCCTCCCCATTCCCTAACCCTAACCCTAACCAGAATCCTAACCCTGACCCTCACCCGAAGCCTTACCCTCACCAGTGCAGTAATCTTAACCACTACACCCACACTAACTCATGCCCTCACATGTACGCTAACCCTTAAGCGTTGTCGTACCCAAAACTGTACCCTAACCTCAACCCATTCCCTAACCCTAACCCTAACCCAAACCTTAAACCTAACCCTCTTCCGAAGCCTTACCCTAACCCGTGCTGTAATCTTAACAATTACACCAACACTAACTCGTGCCCTCACACGTACGCTAACCATTAAGTGTAGTCGTAACCTACACTGTACCCTAATCCCTCCCCATTCCCTAACCCTAAACCTAACCCGAAACCTATCCCTGACACTCATCCGAAGCTTTACCCTCACCCGTGACCTAATCTTAACCAGTACACCAACATTAAACCCTGCGCTCACATGTACGCTAACACTTAAGCATTGTCAAACCCTAACCTGTACCCTAATCCCTCTCCATTCCCTAACCCTAACCCTAACCTGAAGCTTAACTCTGACAGTCACCCGAAGCTTTACCATCCCCCGTGTCCTAATTTTACCCAGTACATCAACACTAACCCATGACCGGCAAAATAGGCTAACCCTAAACAGTTGCCGTACGCGAAGCTCTAGCCTAATCCCTCCCCATTCCCTAAACCTAACCCTAAACCAAACCCTAAAACTGACCCTCTTCCGAAGCCTTACACTCACCCGTGCCCTAATGTTAACCGCTACACCAACAATAACTCGAGCCCTCACACGTACGCTACACCCTAAGCGTTGTCGCACCCTAAACTGTACCCTAAACCCTCCCCATTCCCTAACCCTAACCCTAATCCGAATCCTAAACCTGACCCTCACCCGAAGACTTACCCTCACCCATGATCTAATTTAACCTGTACACCAAAACTAAACCATGCCCTCACACATACGCTAACCGTAAGCCGCAGGCGTACCCTAACCTGTACCCTAATACCTCTCCATTCCATAACCCTAAACCTAACCCGAACGCTAACGCTGACACACATCCGAAGCTTTACCCTCACCCGTGTCCTAATTTTAACCAGTACTTCAACACTAACCCATGCCCTCCAACATAGGATAACCCTAAACCGTTGCTGAACCCGAAGCTGTACCCCTAACCTGAATCCTAACCCTGACCCACAAACAAAGTCTTACCCTCACCACTGCCGTAATCTTAACCAGTACACCAACAGTAACTCGTGCTCTCCCACGTACGCTAACACTTAAGAGTTGTCGTACCCTGAACTGTACCCTAATCCCTCCCAATTCACTAACCCTCACCCTAACCCTAACCCAAACCCTAACCCTGACACTCATCCTAAGCTTTACACTCACCCGTGTCCTAATTTTAACCAGTACATCAACACTAACCCATGCCCTCCAACGTAGGCTAACCCTAAACCGTTGCCGTACCCTAACCTGTACCCTAATCCCTCCCCATTTCCTAACCCTAACCCTGACGCACACCCTAAACCTGACCCTCTTCCGAGTCCTTACCCTCACCCGTGCCCTAATCTTAACCAGTACACCAACACTAACTCGTGCCTTCACACGTAAACTAACCCTTAAGCAATGTCGTAACCTAAACTGTACCCTAATCCCTCCCCATTCGCTAACCCTAACACTAACCCGAATCCTAACCCTGACCCTCACCCGAAGCCTTACCCTCACCTGTGCAGTAATCTTAACCAGTACACCAACACTAACTCGTGCCCTCACACCTTCGCTAACACTTAAACGTTGTCGTACCCAAAACTGTACCCTAACCCCTACCCATTCCCTAACCCTAACCCTAACCCGAAACCTAAACCTGACCCTCTTCCGAAGCCTTACACTCACCCGTGCCGTAATCTTAACCATTACACCAAAACTAACTCGTGCCCTAACACTTACGTTAACCCTTAAGCGTTGTACTTCCCGAAACGGTACCCTAATCCCTGGCTATTCCCTAAAACTAACCCTAACCTGAATCCTAACCCTGACCCTCACCCAAAGCCTTACCCTCACCGGTGACCGAATGTTAACCAGTACACCAACAGTAACTAGTGCCCTCACACGATCGCCATCCCTTAAGCGTTGTCGTACCCTAACTTGTACCCTAATTCCTCCCCAATCCCTAACCCTAACCCTAACCCAAACCCTAAACCTGACCCTCTTCCGAGGCCTTACACTCACCCGTGCCGTAATCTTAACCAGTACACCAACACTAACTCGTGCCCTCACACGCAGCCTAAACCTTAAGCGTTGTCGTACCCTAAACTGTACCCTAATCCCTCCCCATTCCTTAACCCTAACCCTAACCCGAATCCTAACCCTGACCCTCACCCGAAGCCTTACCCTCACCGGTGCCGTAATCTTAACAAGTAAACTAAAACTAACTCGTGCCCTCACATGTACGCTAACCCTTAATCGTTGTCATACCCTAAACTGTACCCTAATCCCTCCCCATTCCTTAACCCTAACCCTAAGCCGAATCCTAACCCTGACCCTCATCCGAAGCCTTACCCTCACCGGTGTCGTAATCTTCACCAGTAAACTAACACTAACTCGTGCCCTCACATGTACGCTAACCCTTAATCGTTGTCATACCCTTAGCTGTACCCTAATCCCTCCCCATTCCGTAACCCTAACCCTAACCCGAATCCTAACCAGGACCCTCGCCCGTAGCCTTATCCTCACCCGTGACATAATCTTAACCAATACACCAACACTAAAGAGTGCCCTCACACGTACGCTAACCCTAAACCACAGCCGTACCCTAAACTGTACCCTAATCCCTCTCCATTCCATAACCCTAACCCTAACCCGAATCCTAACGCTGACACTCACCCGAAGCTTTACCCTCACACGTGTCTTATTTTAACCAGTACATCAACACTAACCGATGCTCTCCAACGTAGGTTAACCCTAAACCGTTACCATACCCTATCCTATACCCTAATCCCTCCCCATTCCCTAACCCTAACCCTAACACGAATCCTAACCCTGACCCTCACCGGAAGCCTTACCATCACCCTTGCCCTAATCCTAACCATTACACCAACACTAACTCATGCCCTCACACGAACGCTAACCCTTAAGCATACTCGTACCCTAACCTTTACCCTAATCCCTCCCCATTCCTTAACCCTAAACCTAACCCAACCCTAATTTTAACCCTCTACTGAGACCTTACCCTCACCCGTTCCGTAATCTTAACCAGTACACCAACACTAACTCATGCACTCACACGTACACTAACCATTAAACGTTGTGATACCCTAAACTGTACCCTAACCCCTCCCCATTCCCTAACTCTAACCCTAACCCGAATCCTAAACCTGACCCTCACCCGAAGCCTCACCCTCACCCATGAACTAATTTAACCTGTACACCAACACTAAACCATGCCCTCACACATATGCTAACCGTAAGCCGAAGCCGTACCATAAACTGTACCCTAATAACTCTCCATTCCATAACCCTAACCCTAACCCGAACCCTAACTCTGACACACATCCGAAGCTTTACCCTCACCCGTGTCCTAATTTTAATCAGTACATCAACACTAACCCATGTCCTCTAACGTAGGCTAACCCTAAACCGTTACCGTACCCAATCCTGTACCCTAATCCCTCCCCATTCCCGAACCCTAACCCTAACCCAATCCCTAATCCTGACCCTCACCCGAAGCCTTACCCTCACCCGTGCCCTAATCTTAACCAGTACAGCAACACTAACTCGTTCCCTCACACGTACACTAAACCTTAAGCATTGTCGTACCCTAAACTGTACCCTAAACTGTACCCTAATCCCTCCCCATTCCCTAACCCTAACCCTAACCCGAATCCTAACCGTGACCCTCACCCGAAGCCTTACCCTCAGCGGTGCCGTAATCTTAACCAGTACACCAACAATAAACCGTGCCCTCACACGTACGCTAACACTAAACCGCAGCCGAACCCTTACCTGTACCCTAACCCGTCTCAATTCCCTAATCCTAACCCGAACCCTAACCCTAACCCTGACATTTACCCGAAGCTTTACACTCACCCGTGTTCTAATTGTAATGAGTACATCAACACTAACACATGCCCTCCAATGTAGGCTAACCCTAAACCGTTGCCGTACCCTAAATTGTACCCTAATCCCTCCCCATTCCCTAACCCTAACCCTAACCCGCATCCTAACGATGACCCTCACCCAAAGCCTTACCCTCACCCGTGACCTAATCTTAACCAGTACACCAACACTAAACCATTTCTTCACACGGACGCTCACCCTAAACCGCAGCCGTACACTAACCTGTACCCTAATCCCTCTCCATTCCATATCCCTAACCCTAACCCGAACCCTAACCCTGATTCTCACCCGAAGCTTTACTCTCACCCGTGTCCTAATTTTAACCAGCACGTCAACACAAACCCATGCCCTCGAACATAGGCTAACCCTAAACCGTTGCCGAACCCCAAGCTGTACCCTACTCCTTCCCAATTCCCTAACCCTAACCCTAACCTGAATCCTAGCCCTGACCCACACCCGAAGTCTTACCCGCACCGATGCCGTAATCTTAACCAGTACACCAACAGTAACTCGTGCCCTCCCACGTACGCTAACACTTAAGTGTTGTCGTACCCTAAACTGTACACTAATCCCTCCCAATTCCCTAACCCTCACCCTAACCCTAACCCGAACCCTAACCCTGACTCTCATCCGAAGCTTTACACTAACCCGTGTCCTAATTTTAACCAGTACATCAACACTAACCCATGCCCTCCAACATAGGCTAACCCTAAACCGTTACCGAAACCTAACCTGTACCCTAATCCCTCCCCATTCCCTAACCCTAACCCTAACCCAAACCCTATACCTGATCCACTTCCGAGTCCTTACCCTCACCCGTGCCCTAATCTTAACCAGTACACCAACACTAACTTGTGCCCTCACACGTACCCTAAACCTTAAGCATTGTCGTACAATAAACTTTACCTTAGTTCCTCCCCATTCCCTAACTCTAACCCTAACCCGAATCGTAACCCTGACCCTCACCCGAAGCCTTACCCTCACCGCTCCCGTAATCTTAACCAGTACTCCAACACTAACTCGTGCCCTCACATGTACGCTAACACTTAATCGTTGTCATACCCTAAACTGTACCCTAATCCCTCCCCATTCCCTATACCTAAGCCTAACCGGAATCCTAAACTTGACCCTCACCCGAAGCCTTACCCTCACCCGTGACCTCATCTTAACCAGTACACCAACACTAAACCATGCCCTCACACGTACGCTAACCCTAAACCACAGCCGTACCCTAACCTGTACCCTAATCCCACTCCATTCCATAACTCTAACCCTACACCGAACCCTAATTTGACACTCACCAGAAACTTTACCCTCACCCGTGTCCTAATTTTAACCAGTACATCAACACTAACCCATGACCTCCAACGTAGGCTAACCCTAAACCGTTGCCGTACCCTAACGTGTACCCTAATCCCTCCCCATTCCCTAACCCTATCCCTAACCCAAACCCTAAGACTGACCCTCTTCCGAATCCTTACCCTCACCCATGCCCTAATCTTAACCAGTACACCAACACTAACTCGTGCCCTCACACGTATGCTAACCCTTAAGCATTGTCGTACCCTATCCTGTACCCTAATCCCTCTCCATTCTATATCCGTAACCCTAACCCGAACCCTAGCCATGACTCTAACCCAAAGCTTTATTCTCACCCGTGTAGTAATTTTAACCAGTATTTCAAAACTAACCCATGCCCTCCAACATAGGCTAACACTAAACCGTTGCTGTACCCCAAGCTGTACCCTAATCCCTCCCCATTCCCTAACCCTAACCCTAACCAGAATCCTAACCCTGACCCTCACCCGAAGCCTTACCCTCACCAGTGCAGTAATCTTAACCACTACACCAACACTAACTCATGCCCTCACATGTACGCTAACCCTTAAGCGTTGTCGTACCCAAAACTGTACCCTAACCTCAACCCATTCCCTAACCCTAACCCTAACCCAAACCTTAAACCTAACCCTCTTCCGAGGCCTTACCCTAACCCGTGCTGTAATCTTAACAATTACACCAACACTAACTCGTGCCCTCACACGTACGCTAACCATTAAGTGTAGTCGTAACCTACACTGTACCCTAATCCCTCCCCATTCCCTAACCCTAAACCTAACCCGAAACCTATCCCTGACACTCATCCGAAGCTTTACCCTCACCCGTGACCTAATCTTAACCAGTACACCAACATTAAACCCTGCGCTCACATGTACGCTAACACTTAAGCATTGTCAAACCCTAACCTGTACCCTAATCACTCTCCATTCCCTAACCCTAACCCTAACCTGAAGCTTAACTCTGACAGTCACCCGAAGCTTTACCATCCCCCGTGTCCTAATTTTACCCAGTACATCAACACTAACCCATGACCGGCAAAATAGGCTAACCCTAAACAGTTGCCGTACGCGAAGCTCTAGCCTAATCCCTCCCCATTCCCTAAACCTAACCCTAAACCAAACCCTAAAACTGACCCTCTTCCGAAGCCTTACACTCACCCGTGCCCTAATGTTAACCGCTACACCAACAATAACTCGATCCCTCACACGTACGCTACACCCTAAGCGTTGTCGCACACTAAACTGTACCCTAAACCCTCCCCATTCCCTAACCCTAACCCTAATCCGAATCCTAAACCTGACCCTCACCCGAAGACTTACCCTCACCCATGATCTAATTTAACCTGTACACCAAAACTAAACCATGCCCTCACACATACGCTAACCGTAAGCCGCAGGCGTACCCTAACCTGTACCCTAATACCTCTCCATTCCATAACCCTAAACCTAACCCGAACCCTAACGCTGACACACATCCGAAGCTTTACCCTCACCCGTGTCCTAATTTTAACCAGTACTTCAACACTAACCCATGCCCTCCAACATAGGATAACCCTAAACCGTTGCTGAACCCGAAGCTGTACCCCTAACCTGAATCCTAACCCTGACCCACAAACAGTCTTACCCTCACCACTGCCGTAATCTTAACCAGTACACCAACAGTAACTCGTGCTCTCCCACGTACGCTAACACTTAAGAGTTGTCGTACCCTGAACTGTACCCTAATCCCTCCCAATTCACTAACCCTCACCCTAACCCTAACCCAAACCCTAACCCTGACACTCATCCTAAGCTTTACACTCACCCGTGTCCTAATTTTAACCAGTACATCAACACTAACCCATGCCCTCCAACGTAGGCTAACCCTAAACCGTTGCCGTACCCTAACCTGTACCCTAATCCCTCCCCATTTCCTAACCCTAACCCTGACGCACACCCTAAACCTGACCCTCTTCCGAGTCCTTACCCTCACCCGTGCCCTAATCTTAACCAGTACACCAACACTAACTCGTGCCTTCACACGTAAACTAACCCTTAAGCAATGTCGTAACCTAAACTGTACCCTAATCCCTCCCCATTCGCTAACCCTAACACTAACCCGAATCCTAACCCTGACCCTCACCCGAAGCCTTACCCTCACCTGTGCAGTAATCTTAACCAGTACACCAACACTAACTCGTGCCCTCACACCTTCGCTAACACTTAAACGTTGTCGTACCCAAAACTGTACCCTAACCCCTACCCATTCCCTAACCCTAACCCTAACCCGAAACCTAAACCTGACCCTCTTCCGAAGCCTTACACTCACCCGTGCCGTAATCTTAACCATTACACCAAAACTAACTTGTGCCCTAACACTTACGTTAACCCTTAAGCGTTGTACTTCCCGAAACGGTACCCTAATCCCTGGCTATTCCCTAAAACTAACCCTAACCTGAATCCTAACCCTGACCCTCACCCAAAGCCTTACCCTCACCGGTGACCGAATGTTAACCAGTACACCAACAGTAACTAGTGCTCTCACACGATCGCCATCCCTTAAGCGTTGTCGTACCCTAACTTGTACCCTAATTCCTCCCCAATCCCTAACCCTAACCCTAACCCAAACCCTAAACCTGACCCTCTTCCGAGGCCTTACACTCACCCGTGCCGTAATCTTAACCAGTACACCAACACTAACTCGTGCCCTCACACGCACCCTAAACCTTAAGCGTTGTCGTACCCTAAACTGTACCCTAATCCCTCCCCATTCCTTAACACTAACCCTAACCCGAATCCTAACCCTGACCCTCACCCGAAGCCTTACCCTCACCGGTGCTGTAATCTTAACCAGAAAACTAAAACTAACTCGTGCCCTCACATGTACGCTAACCCTTAATCGTTGTCATACCCTAAACTGTACCCTAATCCCTCCCCATTCCATAACACTAACCCTAATCCGAATCCTAACGCTGACACTCACCCGAAGCTTTACCCTCACCCGTGTCCTAATTTTAACCAGCACATCAACACTAACCGATGCTCTCCAACGTAGGTTAACGCTAAACGGTTACCGTACCCTAAAGTGTACCCTAATCCCTCCCCATTCCCTAACCCTAAGCTTAACCCAAACCCTATACCTGTTCCTCTTCCGAGTCCTTACCCTCACACGTGCCCTAAACTTAACCAGTACACCAACACTAACTCGTGCCCTCACACGTACCCTAAACCTTAAGCATTGTCCTACCATAAACTATACCCTAATTCCTCCCCATTCCCTAACTCTAAACCTAACGCGAATCGTAACCCTGACCCTCACCCGAAGCCTTACCCTCAACGGTGCCGTAATCTTAACCAGTACTCCAACACTAACTCGTGCACTCACATGTACGCTAAACCTTAATCGTTGTCATACCCTAAACTGTACCCTAATCACTCCCCATTCCCTAACCCTAACCCTAACCGGAATCCTAAACATGCCCCTCACCCGAAGCCTTACCCTCACCCGTGACCTAATCTTAACCAGTACACCAACACTAAACCATGACCTCACACGTACGCTAACCCTAAACCACAGCCGTACCATAACCTGTACCCTAATCCCACTCCATTCCATAACCCTAACCCTAAACCGAACCCTAATTTGACAATCACCAGAAGCTTTACGCTCACCCGTGTCCTAATTTTAACCAGTGCATCAACACTAAACCATGCCCTCCAACGTAGGCTAACCCTAAACCGTTGCCGTACCCTAACCTGTTCCCTGATCCCTCCCCATTCCCTAACCCTAACCCTAAACCAAACCCTAAACCTGACCCTCTTCCGAGTCCTTACCCTCACCCGTGACCTAATCTTAACCAGTACACCAACACTAACTCGTGCCGTCACACGTATGCTAACCCTTAAGCATTGTCGTACCCTATCCTGTACCCTAATCCCTCCCCATTCCCTAACCCTAACCCTAACCCAAACCCTAAACCTGACCCTCTTCCGAGTCCTTACCCTCACCCGTGCCCTAATCTTAACCAGTACACCAACACTAACTCGTGCACTCACATGTATGCTAACCCTTAAACATTGTCGTACCCTATCCTGTACCCTAATCCCTCTCCATTCTATATCCGTATCCCTAACACGAACCCTAGCCCAGACTCTAACCAGAAGCTTTATTCTCACCCGTGTCCTAATTTTAACCAGTACTTCAACACTAACCCATGCCCTCCAACATAGGCTAAACCTAAACCATTGCTGTAACCAAAGCTGTACCCTAATCCCTCCCCATTCCCTAACCCTAACCCTAACCCGAATCTTAAGCGTGACCCTCACACGAAGCCTTAGCCTCACCGATGCCGTAATCTTAACCAGTACACCAACACTAACACGTGCCCTCACACTTACGTTAACCCTTAAGCGTTGTAGTTCCAGAAACTGTACCCTAATCCCTGCCTATTCCCTAAATGTAACTGAAACCTGAATCCTAACCCTGACCCTCAACCAAAGCCTTACCCTCACCGGTGACCGAATCTTAACCAGTATACCGACAGTAACTAGTGCCCTCACACGATCGCTATCCCTTAAGCGTTGTCGTACCCTAACTTGTGCCCTAATTCCTCCCCAATCCCTAACCCTAACCCTAACCCAAACACTAAACCTGACCCTCTTCTGAGGCCTTACACTCACGGGTGCCGTAATCTTAACCAGTACACCAACACAAACTCGTGCCCTCACACGCACCCTAAACTTTAAGCGTTGTCGTACCCTAAAATGTACCCTAATCCCTCCCCATTCCTTAAACCTAACCCTAACCGGAATCCTAACCCTGACTCTCACCCGAAGTCTTACCCTCACTGGTGCAGTAATCTTAACCAGTACACCAACACTAACTCATGCCCTCACATGTACGCTAACCCTTAAGCGTTGTCGTTCCCAAAACTGTACCCAAACCCCTACCCATTCCCTAACCCTAAACCTAACGCAAACCTTAAACCTGACACTCTTCCGAGGCCTTACCCTCACCCGTGCCGTAATCTTAACCATTACACCAACACTAACTCGTGCCCTCACACGTACGCTAACCCTTAAGTGTAGTCGTAACCTACACTGTACCCTAATCCCTCCCCATTACCTAACCCTAACCCTAACCCTAACTCGAAACCTATCCCTGACACTCATCCGAAGCTTTACCCTCACCCGTGACCTAATCTTAACCAGTACACCAACATTAAACCGGGCGCTCACATGTATGCTAACACTTAAGCGTTGTCGAACCCTAACCTGTACCCTAATCCCTCTCCATTCCCTAGCCCTAACCCTAAACTGAAGCCTAACTCTGAAAGTCACCCGAAGCTTTACCTTACCCCGTGTCCTAATTCTACCCAGTACATCAACACTTACCCATGACCTGCAACGTAGGCTAACCCTAAACCGTTGCCGTACGCTAACCTCTAGCCTAATCCCTCCCCATTCCCTAAACCTAACCCTAAACCAAATCCTAACTCTGACCCTCTCCGGAAGCCTTACCATAACCCTTGCCCTAATCCTAACCATTACACCAACACTAACTAGTGCCCTCACACGATCGCTATCCCTTAAGCGTTGTCGTACCCTAACTTGTGCCCTAATTCCTCCCCAATCCCTAACCCTAACCCTAACCCAAACCCTAAACCTGACCCTCTTCTGAGGCCTTACACTCACGGGTGCCGTAATCTTAACCAGTACACCAACACAAACTCGTGCCCTCACACGCACCCTAAACTTTAAGCGTTGTCGTACCCTAAAATGTACCCTAATCCCTCCCCATTCCTTAAACCTAACCCTAACCCTAATCCTAACCCTGACTCTCACCCGAAGCCTTACCCTCACCGGTGCAGTAATCTTAACCAGTACACCAACACTAACTCATGCCCTCACATGTACGCTAACCCTTAAGCGTTGTCGTTCCCAAAACTGTACCCAAACCCCTACCCATTCCCTAACCCTAAACCTAACGCAAACCTTAAACCTGACACTCTTCCGAGGCCTTACCCTCACCCGTGCCGTAATCTTAACCATTACACCAACACTAACTCGTGCCCTCACACGTACGCTAACCCTTAAGTGTAGTCGTAACCTACACTGTACCCTAATCCCTCCCCATTACCTAACCCTAACCCTAACCCTAACTCGAAACCTATCCCTGACACTCATCCGAAGCTTTACCCTCACCCGTGACCTAATCTTAACCAGTACACCAACATTAAACCGGGCGCTCACATGTATGCTAACACTTAAGCGTTGTCGAACCCTAACCTGTACCCTAATCCCTCTCCATTCCCTAGCCCTAACCCTAAACTGAAGCCTAACTCTGAAAGTCACCCGAAGCTTTACCCTACCCCGTGTCCTAATTTTACCCAGTACATCAACACTTACCCATGACCTGCAACGTAGGCTAACCCTAAACCGTTGCCGTACGCTAACCTCTAGCCTAATCCCTCCCCATTCCCTAAACCTAACCCTAAACCGAATCCTAACTCTGACCCTCTCCGGAAGCCTTACCATAACCCTTGCCCTAATACTAACCATTACACCAACACTAACTCGTGCCCTCACACGAACGCTAACACTTAAGCGTAGTCGTACCCTAACCTTTACCCTAATCCCTCACCATTCCCTAACCCTAACCCTAACCCAACCCTAATCTTAACCCTCTACTGAGACCTTACCCTCACCCGTTCCGTAATCTTAACCAGTACACCAACACTAACTCGTGCACTCACACGTACACTAACCCTTAAGCGTTGTGATACCCTAAACTGTACACTAATCCCTCCCCATTCCCTAATCCTAACCCTAATCCGAATCCTAAACCTGACCCTCACCCGAAGACTTACCCTCACCCATGATCTAATTTAACCTGTACACCAAAACTAAACCATGCCCTCACACATACGCTAACCGTAAGCCGCAGGCGTACCCTAACCTGTACCCTAATAACTCTCCATTCCATAACCCTAAACCTAACCCGAACCCTAACGCTGACACACATCCGAAGCTTTACCCTCACCCGTGTCCTAATTTTAATCAGTATATCAACACTAACCCATGCCCTCCAACGTAGGCTAACCCTAAACCATTACAGTACCCTAACCTGTACCCTAATCCCTCTCCATTCCATATCCCTAACCCTAACCCGAACCCTAACCCTGATTCTCACCCAAAGCTTTACTCTCACCCGTGTCCTAATTTTAACCAGTACTTCAACACTAACCCATGCCCTCCAACATAGGATAACCCTAAACCGTTGCCGAACCCGAAGCTGTACCCCTAACCTGAATCCTAACCCTGACCCACAAACGAAGTCTTACCCTCACCACTGCCGTAATCTTAACCAGTACACCAACAGTAACTCGTGCCCTCCCACGTACGCGAACACTTAAGCGTTGTCGTACCCTGAACTGTACCCTAATCCCTTCCAATTCCCTAACCCTCACCCTAACCCTAACCCAAACCCTAACCCTGACACTCATCCGAAGCTTTACACTCACCTGTGTCCTAATTTTAACCAGTACATCAACACTAACCCAGACCCTCCAACGTAGGCTAACCCTAAACCATTGCCATACCCTAACCTGTACCCTAATCCCTCCCCATTCCCTAACCCTAACCCTAACCCAAATCCTATACCTGACCCTCTTCCGAGTCCTTACCGTCACCCGTGCCCTAATCTTAACCAGTACACCAACACTAACTTGTGCCCTCACACGTACCCTAAACCTTAAGCATTGTCGTACCATAAACTGCACCCTAATCCCTCCCCATTCCCTAACTCTAACCCTAACCCGAATCGTAACCCTGACCCTCACCCGAAGCCTTACCCTCACCGGTGCCATAATCTTAACCAGTACTCCAACACTAACTCGTGCCCTCACATGTACGCTAACCCTTAAGCCTTGTCATACCCAAAACTGTACCCTAATCCCTCCCCATTCCCTAAACCTAACCCTAACCCGAATACTAACACTGACCCTCACCCGAAGCCTTACCCTGACCCGTGACCTAATCTTAACCAGTACACCAACACTAAACCATTTCTTCACACGGACGCTAACCCTAAACCGCAGCCGTACCCTAACCTGTACCCTAATCCCTCTCCATTCCATATCCCTAATCCTAACCCGAACCCTAACGCTGACACTCAACCGAAGCATTACCCTCACCCATGTCCTAATTTTAACCAGTACATCAACACTAACTCATGCCCTCTAACGTAGGCTAACCCTAAACCGTTGCCGTATTTTAACCTGTACCCTAATTCCTCCCCATTCCCTAACCCTAACCCTAAACCTAACCCTAAACCTGACCCTCTTCCGGGTCCTTTCCCTCACCTGTGGCCTAATCTTAATCACTACACCAACACTAAATCGTGCCCTCACACGTATGCTAACCCTTAAACATTGTCGTACCCTAAACTGTACCCTAATCCCTCCCCATTCAGTAACCCTAAACCTAAACCGAATCCTAACCCTGACCTTCACCCGAAGCCTTACCCTCAACGGTGCCGTAATCTTAACCAGTACACCAACACAAACACATTCCCTCACATGTATGCTAACCCTTAAGCGATGTCGTACCCTAAAGTGTACCCTATTCCCTCCCCATTCCCGATTACTAACCCTAACCCGAATTCTAACACTAACCCTCACCCGAAGCCTTACCCTCACCCGTGACCTAATCTTAACCAGTAGACCAACACTAAACTATTCCCTCACACGTACGCTAACCCTAAGCTGCAGCCGTACCCTAACCTGTACCCTAATCCCTCTCCATTCCATAATCCTAACCCTAACCTGAACCCTAACGCTGACACTCATCCAAAACTTTACCCTCACCCGTGTCCTAATTTTAACCAGTACATCAACACTAACCCATGCCCTCCAACGTAGGCTAACCCTAAACCGTTGCCGTACCCTAACCTGTACCCTAATCTCTCCCCATTGCCTAACCATAACCCCAACCGAAACCCTAAACCTGAACCTCTTCGGAGGCCTTACCCTCACCCGTGCCCTAAACTTAACCAGTACACCAACACTAACTCGTGCCCTCACACGTACGCTAAACGTTAAGCGTTGTAGTACCCTAAGCTGTACCCTAATACCTCCCCATTCCCTAACCCTAACCCTAACCCAAATCCTAGTCCTGACCCACATCCGAAGCCTTACCCTCACCCGTGAACTGCTCTTAACCAGTACACCGACACTAAACCTTGTCTTCACACATACTCTAACCTCAATCAGCAGCCGTACCCTAACCTGTACCCTAATCCCTCTCCATTCCATATCCTTAACCTTGACCCCAACCCTAATTTGACATAACCAGAAGCTTTACCCTCACCCGTGTCCTAATTTTAACCAGTACATCAACACTAACCCATGCCCACCTACGTAGGCTAACCCTCAACCGTTGCCGTAACCTAACCTGTACCCTAATCCCTCCCCATCCCCGAACCCTAACCCTAACCCAATCCCTAATCCTGACCCTCACCAGAAGCCTTACCCTCACCCGTGCCCTAATCTTAACCAGTACAGCAACACTAACTCGTGCCCTCACACGTATGCTAATTCTTAAGCGTTGTCGTACCGTAAACTGTACCCCAATCGCTCCCCATTCCCTAACCCTGAAACTAAACCGAATCCTAACCCTGACCCTCACCTGAAGCCTTTCTCTCACCGGTGCCGTAATCTTAACCAGTACACCAACACAAACACAGGCCCTCACATGTACGCTAACCCTTAAGCGTTGTCGTATCCTAAAGTGTACCCTAATCCCTCCCCATTCCCTAACCCTAACCCTAACCCGAATTCTAACACTGACCCTCACCTGAAGCCTTACCCTGACCTGTGTCCTAATCTTAACCAGTACAACAACACTAACTCGTGCCCTCACACGTACGCTAACACTTAAGCGTTGTCGTTCCCTAAAGTCTACCCTAATCCCTCCCCATTTCCTAAACCGCAACCTAACCCTAACCCAAACCATAAACCTGACACTCACCCGAAGCTTTGCACTCACCCGTTTCCTAATTTTAACCAGTACATCATCACTAACCCATGCCCTCCAAAGTAGGCTAACCCTAAACCGCTGCCGTAACCTAACCTGTACCCTAATCCCTCCCCATTCCGTAACCCTAATCCTAAAACAAACCCTAAGCCAGAAACTCTTCCGAGGTCTTACACCCACCCGTGCTCTAATCTTAATCAGTACACAACACTAACTCGTGACCTCACACGTACGGTAACCCTTAAGCGTTGTCGTACCCTAAACTGTA
The DNA here is from genome assembly GCA_036417435.1 of Inia geoffrensis. NCBI lineage: Eukaryota > Metazoa > Chordata > Mammalia > Artiodactyla > Iniidae > Inia > Inia geoffrensis. Next base: position 31,802 of record JAZAQT010000432.1, on the reverse strand, counting down.
CCCTAATCCCTCCCAATTCCCGAACCCTAAACCTAAACCGAATCTTAACCCTGACACTCACCAGAAGCCTTACCATCACCCTTGCCTAATTTTAACCAGTACACCAACACTAACTCGTGCCCTCACATGTACGCTAACCCTTAAGTATTGTGGTACCCTAAACTGTACCCTAATCCCTCCCCATTCACTATCCCTAACCCTAACCCAAACCCTAAACCTGACCCTCTTCCGAGGCCTTACACTCACCCGTGCCCTAATCTTAACCAGTACACCAACACTAACTTGTGCCCTCACACGGACGCAAACCCGTAAGCGTTGTCGTACCCTAAACTGTACCCTAATCGCTCCCCATTCCCTAACCCACAACCTAACCCTAACCCAAACCCTACCCCTGAAACTCACCCGAAGCTTTACACTCACCCGTGTCCTAATTTTAACCAGTACATCAACACTAACCCATGCCCTCCAACGTAGGCTAACGCTAAACCGTTGCTGTAACCTAACCTGTACCCAAATTTCTCCCCATTACCTAAACCTAACCGTAAACCAAACCCTAAACCTGACCCTCTTCCGAGGCCTTACACTCACCCGTGCCCTAATCTTAACCAGTGCACCAACACTAAACCGTGCCCTCACACGTACGCTAACCCTAAACCGCAGCCGTACCATAACCTGTACCCTAACCCCTCTCCATTCCTAACCCTAACCCGAACCCGAACCGCAACGCTGACACTCACCCGAAACATTACCCTCACACATGTCCTAATTTTAACCAGTACATCAACACTAACCCATACCCTCCAACTTAGGCTAACCGTAAACCGTTGCCGTACGTTAACCTGTACCCTAATTCCTCCCCATTCCTTAACCCTAACCCTAACCTAAACCCTAAAACTGACCTTCTTCCAAGTCCTTACCCTCACCCGTGGCCTAATCTTAACCAGTATACCAACACTAACTCATGCCCTCACACGTACGCAAACCCCTAAGCATTGTCGTTCCCTAAACAGTACCCTAATCCCTCCCCATACCCTAACCCACACCCTAACCCTAACCCAAACCCTAACCCTGACCCTCACCCGAAGCCTTACCTTCACCCTGGCCCTAATCTTAACCAGTACACCAACACTAACTCGAGCCCTCACACGAACGCTAACCCTTAAGCATTGTAATACCCTAAACTGTACCTTATTCCCTCCCTATTCCCTAAACGTAACCCTAACCTGAATCCTAACCCTGACCCTCACCCGAAGCCTTACCCTCACCCGTGACCGAATCTTAACCAGTACACCAACACTGACTCGTGCCCTCACACGAACGCTAAAGCTTAAGCGTCGTCATACCCTACACTGTACACAAATCTCTCCCCATTCCCAAAACCTAACCCTAACCCAAACCCTAAACCTGACCCTCTTCCGAGGCCTCACACTCACCCGTGCCCTAATCTTAACCAGTACACAAACACTAACTCATGCCCTCACATGTACGCTAACCCTTAAGCGTTGTCGTACCCTAAACTGTACCCTAATCCCTCCACATTCCCTACTCCTAACCATAACCCGAATCCTAAACCTGACCCTCACCCAAAGCCTTACCTTCACCCGTGACCTAATCGTATCCAGTACACCAACACTAAGCCGTGCCCTCACACGTAAGCTAACCCTAAACCGCAGCCGTACCCTAACCTGTACCCTAATCCCTCCCCATTCCCTAACCCTAACCCTAACCCGAATTCTAACACTGACCATCACCCGAAGCCTTACCCTCACCCGTGACCTAATCTTAACCAGTACACCAACACTAAACCGTGCCCACACACGTACGCTAAGCATAAACCGCAGCCGTACCCTAACCTGTACCTTAATCCCTCTCCATGGCATAACACTAACCCTAAGCCGAACCCTAACCCTGAATCTCACCCGAAGCTTTACCCTCAAACATGTCATAATCTTAACCAGTACACCATCACTAACTCGTGCCCTCACACGTACACAAACACCTAAGCGTTGTCGTACCCTAAACTATACCCTAATCCCTCCCCATTTCCTAACCCACACATTAACCCTAACCCGAACCCTAATGCTGACACTCACCCGAAACTTTACCTTCACCCGTGTCCTAATTTTAACCAGTACGTCAACACTAACCCATGCCCTCCAACGTAGGTCAACCCTAAACCGTTACCATACCCTAACCTGTACCCTAATCCCTCCCAATTCCCTAACCCTAACCGTAACCCAATACCTAATCCTGTCCCTCACCCGAAGCCTTACCCTCATCCGTGTCCTAATCTTAACCAGTAGACCAACACTAACTTGTTCCCTCACACGTATGCTAACCCTTAAGCATTGTCGTACTGTAAACTGTACCGTTAACCCTCCGCATTCCCTAACCCGAATCCTAACCCTGACCCTCACCCGAAGCCTTACCCTCACCGGTGCAGTAATCTTAACCAGTACACCAACACTAACTCATGCCCTCACATGTACGCTAACCCTTAAGCGTTGTTGTACCCAAAACTGTACACTAAACCCTCCCCATTCCCTAACCCTAACTCTAACCCAAACTCTAAACCTGAACCTCTTCCGAGGCCTTACCCTCACCCGTGCCCTAATCTTAACCAACTCCATTACTAACTCGTGCCTACACACGTACGCTAACCCTTAAGCATTGTCGTACCCTAACCTGTACCGTAATTCCTCCCCATTCCCTAACACTAACCCTAAACCCAGTTCTAGTCCTGACCCTCACCCGAAGCCTTACCCTCACCCGTGACCTAATATTAACCAGTACACCAACATTAAGCCGAGCGTTCACATGTACGCTAACACTTAAGCGTTGTCGTACCCTAACCTGTACCCTAATCCCTCTCCATTCCCTAACCCTAACCCAAACCTGAAGCCTAACTCTGACAGTCACCCGAAGCTTTACCCTCACCCGTGTCCTAATTTTAACCAGTACATCAACACTAACTCATGCCCTCTAACGTAGGCTAACCCTAAACCGTTGCTGTACACTAACCTCTACCCTAATCCCTCCCCATTCCCTAAACCTAACCCTAAACCAAACCTTAAAACTGACCCACTTCTGAGGCCTTACACTCACCCGTGCCCTAATGTTAACCAGTACACAACACTAACTCGTGCCCTCACACGTACGCTACCCCCTAAGCGTTCTAGTACCCTAAACTGTACCCTAATCCCTCCCCATTCCCTAACCCTAACCCTAAACCGAATCCTAACCCTGAAATTCGCCCGTAGCCTTACCCTGACCCGTGACCTAATCTTAACCAGTACACCAACACTAAACTGTGCCCTCACACGTACGCTAGCCCTAAACCACAGCCGTACCCTAAGCTGTACCCTAATCCCTCTCCATTCCATAACACTAACCCTAATCCGAATCCTAACGCTGACACTCACCCGAAGCTTTACCCTCACCCGTGTCCTAATTGTAACGAGTACATCAACACTAACACATGCCCTCCAATGTAGGCTAACCCTAAACCTTTGCTGTACCCTAAATTTTACCCTAATCCCTCCCAATTCCCTAACCCTAACCCTAACCCGAATCCTAACGCTGACCCTCACCCAAAGCCTTACCCTCATCCGTGACTTAATCTTAACCAGTACACCAACACTAAACCATTTCTTCACACGGATGCTAACCCTAAACCGCAGCCATACCCTAACCTGTACCCTAATCCCTCTCCATTCCATATCCCTAACCCTAACCCGAACCCTAACCCTGATTCTCACCCAAAGCTTTACTCTCACCCGTGTCCTAATTTTAACCAGTACTTCAACACTAACCCATGCCCTCCAACATAGGATAACCCTAAACCGTTGCCGAACCCGAAGCTGTACCCCTAACCTGAATCCTAACCCTGACCCACAAACAAAGTCTTACCCTCACCACTGCCGTAATCTTAACCAGTACACCAACAGTAACTCGTGCTCTCCCACGTACGCTAACACTTAAGAGTTGTCGTACCCTGAACTGTACCCTAATCCCTCCCAATTCACTAACCCTCACCCTAACCCTAACCCAAACCCTAACCCTGACACTCATCCTAAGCTTTACACTCACCCGTGTCCTAATTTTAACCAGTACATCAACACTAACCCATGCCCTCCAACGTAGGCTAACCCTAAACCGTTGCCGTACCCTAACCTGTACCCTAATCCCTCCCCATTTCCTAACCCTAACCCTGACGCACACCCTAAACCTGACCCTCTTCCGAGTCCTTACCCTCACCCGTGCCCTAATCTTAACCAGTACACCAACACTAACTCATGCCTTCACACGTAAACTAACCCTTAAGCAATGTTGTAACCTAAACTGTACCCTAATCCCTCCCCATTCGCTAACCCTAACACTAACCCGAATCCTAACCCTGACCCTCACCCGAAGCCTTAACCTCACCTGTGCAGTAATCTTAACCAGTACACCAACACTAACTCGTGCCCTCACACCTTCGCTAACACTTAAACGTTGTCGTACCCAAAACTGTACCCTAACCCCTACCCATTCCCTAACCCTAACCCTAACCCAAAACCTAAACCTGACCCTCTTCCGAAGCCTTACACTCACCCGTGCCGTAATCTTAACCATTACACCAAAACTAACTCGTGCCTTAACACTTACATTAACCCTTAAGCGTTGTACTTCCCGAAACGGTACCCTAATCCCTGGCTATTCCCTAAACCTAACCCTAACCTGAATCCTAACCCTGACCCTCACCCAAAGCCTTACCTTCACCGGTGACCGAATGTTAACCAGTACACCAACAGTAACTAGTGCCCTCACACGATCGCTATCCCTTAAGCGTTGTCATACCCTAACTTGTACCCTAATTCCTCCCCAATCCCTAACCCTAACCCTAACCCAAACCCTAAACCTGACCCTCTTCCGAGGCCTTACACTCACCCGTGCCGTAATCTTAACCAGTACACCAACACTAACTCGTGCCCTCACACGCACCCTAAACCTTAAGCGTTGTCGTACCCTAAACTGTACCCTAATCCCTCCCCATTCCTTAACCCTAACCCTAACCCGAATCCTAACCCTGACCCTCACCCGAAGCCTTACCCTCACCGGTGCCGTAATCTTAACCAGTAAACTAAAACTAACTCGTGCCCTCACATGTACGCTAACCCTTAATCGTTGTCATACCGTAAACTGTACCCTATTCCCTCTCCATTCCCTAACCCTAACCCTAACCCGAATCCTAACCCTGAAATTCGCCCGTAGCCTTACCCTGACCCGTGACCTAATCTTAACCAGTACACCAACACTAAACTGTGCCCTCACACGTACGCTAGCCCTAAACCACAGCCGTACCCTAAACTGTACCCTAATCCCTCTCCATTCCATAACACTAACCCTAATCCGAATCCTAACGCTGACACTCACCCGAAGCTTTACCCTCACCCGTGTCCTAATTTTAACCAGCACATCAACACTAACCGATGCTCTCCAACATAGGTTAACCCTAAACGGTTACCGTACTCTAAACTGTATTCTAATTCCTCCCCATTCCCTAACCCTAAGCTTAACCCAAACCCTATACCTGTTCCTCTTCCGAGTCCTTACCCTCACACGTGCCCTAAACTTAACCAGTACACCAACACTAACTCGTGCCCTCACACGTACCCGAAACCTTAAGCATTGTCCTACCATAAACTATACCCTAATTCCTCCCCATTCCCTAACTCTAAACCTAACGCGAATCGTAACCCTGACCCTCACCCGAAGCCTTACCCTCAACGGTGCCGTAATCTTAACCAGTACTCCAACACTAACTCGTGCCCTCACATGTACGCTAACCCTTAATCGTTGTCATACCGTAAACTGTACCCTATTCCCTCTCCATTCCCTAACCCTAACCCTAACCCGAATCCTAACCCTGAAATTCGCCCGCAGCCTTACCCTGACCCGTGACCTAATCTTAACCAGTACACCAACACTAAACTGTGCCCTCACACGTACGCTAGCCCTAAACCACAGCCGTACCCTAAACTGTACCCTAATCCCTCTCCATTCCATAACACTAACCCTAATCCGAATCCTAACGCTGACACTCACCCGAAGCTTTACCCTCACCCGTGTCCTAATTTTAACCAGCACATCAACACTAACCGATGCTCTACAACATAGGTTAACCCTAAACGGTTACCGTACTCTAAACTGTACTCTAATTCCTCCCCATTCCCTAACCCTAAGCTTAACCCAAACCCTATACCTGTTCCTCTTCCGAGTCCTTACCCTCACACGTGCCCTAAACTTAACCAGTACACCAACACTAACTCGTGCCCTCACACGTACCCTAAACCTTAAGCATTGTCCTACCATAAACTATACCCTAATTCCTCCCCATTCCCTAACTCTAAACCTAACGCGAATCGTAACCCTGACCCTCACCCGAAGCCTTACCCTCAACGGTGCCGTAATCTTAACCAGTACTCCAACACTAACTCGTGCACTCACATGTACGCTAAACCTTAATCGTTGTCATACCCTAAACTGTACCCTAATGACTCCCCATTCCCTAACCCTAACCCTAACCGGAATCCTAAACTTGCCCCTCACCCGAAGCCTTACCCTCACCCGTGACCTAATCTTAACCAGTACACCAACACTAAACCATGAACTCACACGTACGCTAACCCTAAACCACAGCCGTACCATAACCTGTACCCTAATCCCACTCCATTCCATAACCCTAACCCTAAACCGAACCCTAATTTGACAATCACCAGAAGCTTTACCCTCACCCGTGTCCTAATTTTAACCAGTGCATCAACACTAAACCATGCCCTCCAACGTAGGCTAACCCTAAACCGTTGCCGTACCCTAACCTGTTCCCTAATCCCTCCCCATTCCCTAACCCTAACCCTAAACCAAACCCTAAGCCTGACCCTCTTCCGAGTCCTTACCCTCACCCGTGCCCTAATCTTAACCAGTACACCAACACTAACTCGTGCACTCACATGTATGCTAACCCTTAAACATTGTCGTACCCTATCCTGTACCCTAATCCCTCTCCATTCTATATCCGTAACCCTAACACGAACCCTAGCCCAGACTCTAACCTGAAGCTTTATTCTCACCCGTGTCCTAATTTTAACCAGTACTTCAACACTAACCCATGCCCTCCAACATAGGCTAACCCTAAACCATTGCTGTAACCAAAGCTGTACCCTAATCCCTCCCCATTCCCTAACCCTAACCCTAACCCGAATCCTAAGCGTGACCCTCACACGAAGCCTTAGCCTCACCGATGCCGTAATCTTAACCAGTACACCAACACTAACACGTGCCCTCACACTTACGTTAACCCTTAAGCGTTGTAGTTCCAGAAACTGTACCCTAATCCCTGCCTATTCCCTAAATGTAACTGAAACCTGAATCCTAACCCTGACCCTCAACCAAAGCCTTACCCTCACCGGTGACCGAATCTTAACCAGTATACCGACAGTAACTAGTGCCCTCACACGATCGCTATCCCTTAAGCGTTGTCGTACCCTAACTTGTGCCCTAATTCCTCCCCAATCCCTAACCCTAACCCTAACCCAAACACTAAACCTGACCCTCTTCTGAGGCCTTACACTCACGGGTGCCGTAATCTTAACCAGTACACCAACACAAACTCGTGCCCTCACACGCACCCTAAACTTTAAGCGTTGTCGTACCCTAAAATGTACCCTAATCCCTCCCCATTCCTTAAACCTAACCCTAACCCGAATCCTAACCCTGACTCTCACCCGAAGTCTTACCCTCACTGGTGCAGTAATCTTAACCAGTACACCAACACTAACTCATGCCCTCACATGTACGCTAACCCTTAAGCGTTGTCGTTCCCAAAACTGTACCCAAACCCCTACCCATTCCCTAACCCTAAACCTAACGCAAACCTTAAACCTGACACTCTTCCGAGGCCTTACCCTCACCCGTGCCGTAATCTTAACCATTACACCAACACTAACTCGTGCCCTCACACGTACGCTAACCCTTAAGTGTAGTCGTAACCTACACTGTACCCTAATCCCTCCCCATTACCTAACCCTAACCCTAACCCTAACTCGAAACCTATCCCTGACACTCATCCGAAGCTTTACCCTCACCCGTGACCTAATCTTAACCAGTACACCAACATTAAACCGGGCGCTCACATGTATGCTAACACTTAAGCGTTGTCGAACCCTAACCTGTACCCTAATCCCTCTCCATTCCCTAGCCCTAACCCTAAACTGAAGCCTAATTCTGAAAGTCACCCGAAGCTTTACCCTACCCCGTGTCCTAATTCTACCCAGTACATCAACACTTACCCATGACCTGCAACGTAGGCTAACCCTAAACCGTTGCCGTACGCTAACCTCTAGCCTAATCCCTCCCCATTCCCTAAACCTAACCCTAAACCAAATCCTAACTCTGACCCTCTCCGGAAGCCTTACCATAACCCTTGCCCTAATCCTAACCATTACACCAACACTAACTCGTGCCCTCACACGAACGCTAACACTTAAGCGTAGTCATACCCTAACCTTTACCCTAATCCCTCACCATTCCCTAACCCTAACCCTAACCCAGCCCTAATCTTAACCCTCTACTGAGACCTTACCCTCACCCGTTCCGTAATCTTAACCAGTACACCAACACTAACTCGTGCACTCACACGTACACTAACCCTTAAGCGTTGTGATACCCTAAACTGTACACTAATCCCTCCCCATTCCCTAATCCTAACCCTAATCCGAATCCTAAACCTGACCCTCACCCGAAGACTTACCCTCACCCATGATCTAATTTAACCTGTACACCAAAACTAAACCATGCCCTCACACATACGCTAACGGTAAGCCGCAGGCGTACCCTAACCTGTACCCTAATAACTCTCCATTCCATAACCCTAAACCTAACCCGAACCCTAACGCTGACACACATCCGAAGCTTTACCCTCACCCGTGTCCTAATTTTAATCAGTATATCAACACTAACCCATGCCCTCCAACGTAGGCTAACCCTAAACCATTACCGTACCCTAACCTGTACCCTAATCCCTCCCCATTCCCAAACACTAACCCTAACCAAATACCTAAACCTGACCCACACCCGAAGCCTTACCCTCACCCGTGTCCTAATCTTAACCAGTACAGCAACACTAACTCGTTCCCTCACACATACACTAACCCGTAAGCATTGTCGTACCCTAAACTGTACCCTAATCCCTCCCCATTCCCTAACCCGAATCCTAACCCTGACCCTCACCCGAAGCCTTACCCTCAACGGTGCCGTAATCTTAACCAGTACACCAACTCTAAACCGCGCCCTCACACGTACCCTAACACTAAACCACAGCCGTACCCTTACCTGTACCCTAACCCGTCTCCATTCCCTAATCCTAACCCGAACCCTAACCCTAACTCTGACATTTACCCGAAGCTTTACACTCACCCGTGTCCTAATTGTAATGAGTACATCAACACTAACACATGCCCTCCAATGTAGGCTAACCCTAAACCTTTGCTGTACCCTAAATTTTACCCTAATCCCTCCCAATTCCCTAACCCTAACCCTAACCCGAATCCTAACGCTGACCCTCACCCAAAGCCTTACCCTCACCCGTGACTTAATCTTAACCAGTACACCAACACTAAACCATTTCTTCACACAGTTGCTAACCCTAAACCGCAGCCATACCCTAACCTGTACCCTAATCCCTCTCCATTCCATATCCCTAACCCTAACCCGAACCCTAACCCTGATTCTCACCCAAAGCTTTACTCTCACCCGTGTCCTAATTTTAACCAGTACTTCAACACTAACCCATGCCCTCCAACATAGGATAACCCTAAACCGTTGCCGAACCCGAAGCTGTACCCCTAACCTGAATCCTAACCCTGACCCACAAACGAAGTCTTACCCTCACCACTGCCGTAATCTTAACCAGTACACCAACAGTAACTCGTGCCCTCCCACGTACGCTAACACTTAAGCGTTGTCGTACCCTGAACTGTACCCTAATCCCTTCCAATTCCCTAACCCTCACCCTAACCCTAACCCAAACCCTAACCCTGACACTCATCCGAAGCTTTACACTCACCTGTGTCCTAATTTTAACCAGTACATCAACACTAACCCAGACCCTCCAACGTAGGCTAACCCTAAACCATTGCCATACCCTAACCTGTACCCTAATCCCTCCCCATTCCCTATCCCTAACCCTAACCCAAACCCTAAACCTGACCCTCTTCTGAGGCCTTACACTCACCCGTGCCCTAATCTTAACCAGTACACCAACACTAACTTGTGCCCTCACACGGACGCAAACCCGTAAGCGTTGTCGTACCCTAAACTGTACCCTAATCGCTCCCCATTCCCTAACCCACAACCTAACCCTAACCCAAACCCTACCCCTGAAACTCACCCGAAGCTTTACACTCACCCGTGTCCTAATTTTAACCAGTACATCAACACTAACCCATGCCCTCCAACGTAGGCTAACGCTAAACCGTTGCTGTAACCTAACCTGTACCCAAATTTCTCCCCATTACCTAAACCTAACCGTAAACCAAACCCTAAACCTGACCCTCTTCCGAGGCCTTACACTCACCCGTGCCCTAATCTTAACCAGTGCACCAACACTAAACCGTGCCCTCACACGTACGCTAACCCTAAACCGCAGCCGTACCATAACCTGTACCCTAACCCCTCTCCATTCCTAACCCTAACCCGAACCCGAACCGCAACGCTGACACTCACCCGAAACATTACCCTCACACATGTCCTAATTTTAACCAGTACATCAACACTAACCCATACCCTCCAACTTAGGCTAACCGTAAACCGTTGCCGTACGTTAACCTGTACCCTAATTCCTCCCCATTCCTTAACCCTAACCCTAACCTAAACCCTAAAACTGACCTTCTTCCAAGTCCTTACCCTCACCCGTGGCCTAATCTTAACCAGTATACCAACACTAACTCATGCCCTCACACGTACGCAAACCCCTAAGCATTGTCGTTCCCTAAACAGTACCCTAATCCCTCCCCATACCCTAACCCACACCCTAACCCTAACCCAAACCCTAACCCTGACCCTCACCCGAAGCCTTACCTTCACCCTGGCCCTAATCTTAACCAGTACACCAACACTAACTCGAGCCCTCACACGAACGCTAACCCTTAAGCATTGTAATACCCTAAACTGTACCTTATTCCCTCCCTATTCCCTAAACGTAACCCTAACCTGAATCCTAACCCTGACCCTCACCCGAAGCCTTACCCTCACCCGTGACCGAATCTTAACCAGTACACCAACACTGACTCGTGCCCTCACACGAACGCTAAAGCTTAAGCGTCGTCATACCCTACACTGTACACAAATCTCTCCCCATTCCCAAAACCTAACCCTAACCAAAACCCTAAACCTGACCCTCTTCCGAGGCCTCACACTCACCCGTGCCCTAATCTTAACCAGTACACAAACACTAACTCATGCCCTCACATGTATGCTAACCCTTAAGCGTTGTCGTACCCTAAACTGTACCCTAATCCCTCCACATTCCCTACTCCTAACCATAACCCGAATCCTAACCCTGACCCTCACCCGAAGCCTTACCTTCACCCGTGACCTAATCGTAACCAGTACACCAACACTAAGCCGTGCCCTCACACGTAAGCTAACCCTAAACCGCAGCCGTACCCTAACCTGTACCCTAATCCCTCCCCATTCCCTAACCCTAACCCTAACCCGAATTCTAACACTGACCATCACCCGAAGCCTTACCCTCACCCGTGACCTAATCTTAACCAGTACACCAACACTAAACCGTGCCCACACACGTACGCTAAGCATAAACCGCAGCCGTACCCTAACCTGTACCTTAATCCCTCTCCATGGCATAACACTAACCCTAAGCCGAACCCTAATCCTGAATCTCACCCGAAGCTTTACCCTCAAACATGTCCTAATCTTAACCAGTACACCATCACTAACTCGTGCCCTCACACGTACGCAAACACCTAAGCGTTGTCGTACCCTAAACTATACCCTAATCCCTCCCCATTTCCTAACCCACACATTAACCCTAACCCGAACCCTAATGCTGACACTCACCCGAAACTTTACCTTCACCCGTGTCCTAATTTTAACCAGTACGTCAACACTAACCCATGCCCTCCAACGTAGGTCAACCCTAAACCGTTACCGTACCCTAACCTGTACCCTAATCCCTCCCAATTCCCTAACCCTAACCGTAACCCAATACCTAATCCTGTCCCTCACCCGAAGCCTTACCCTCATCCGTGTCCTAATCTTAACCAGTAGACCAACACTAACTTGTTCCCTCACACGTATGCTAACCCTTAAGCATTGTCGTACTGTAAACTGTACCGTAAACCCTCCGCATTCCCTAACCCTAAATCTAACCCGAATCCTAACCCTGACCCTCACCCGAAGCCTTACCCTCACCGGTACAGTAATCTTAACCAGTACACCAACACTAACTCATGCCCTCACATGTACGCTAACCCTTAAGCGTTGTCGTTCCCAAAACTGTACCCAAACCCCTACCCATTCCCTAACCCTAAACCTAACGCAAACCTTAAACCTGACACTCTTCCGAGGCCTTACCCTCACCCGTGCCGTAATCTTAACCATTACACCAACACTAACTCGTGCCCTCACACGTACGCTAACCCTTAAGTGTAGTCGTAACCTACACTGTACCCTAATCCCTCCCCATTACCTAACCCTAACCCTAACCCTAACTCGAAACCTATCCCTGACACTCATCCGAAGCTTTACCCTCACCCGTGACCTAATCTTAACCAGTACACCAACATTAAACCGGGCGCTCACATGTATGCTAACACTTAAGCGTTGTCGAACCCTAACCTGTACCCTAATCCCTCTCCATTCCCTAGCCCTAACCCTAAACTGAAGCCTAATTCTGAAAGTCACCCGAAGCTTTACCCTACCCCGTGTCCTAATTCTACCCAGTACATCAACACTTACCCATGACCTGCAACGTAGGCTAACCCTAAACCGTTGCCGTACGCTAACCTCTAGCCTAATCCCTCCCCATTCCCTAAACCTAACCCTAAACCAAATCCTAACTCTGACCCTCTCCGGAAGCCTTACCATAACCCTTGCCCTAATCCTAACCATTACACCAACACTAACTCGTGCCCTCACACGAACGCTAACACTTAAGCGTAGTCATACCCTAACCTTTACCCTAATCCCTCACCATTCCCTAACCCTAACCCTAACCCAGCCCTAATCTTAACCCTCTACTGAGACCTTACCCTCACCCGTTCCGTAATCTTAACCAGTACACCAACACTAACTCGTGCACTCACACGTACACTAACCCTTAAGCGTTGTGATACCCTAAACTGTACACTAATCCCTCCCCATTCCCTAATCCTAACCCTAATCCGAATCCTAAACCTCACCCTCACCCGAAGACTTACCCTCACCCATGATCTAATTTAACCTGTACACCAAAACTAAACCATGCCCTCACACATACGCTAACGGTAAGCCGCAGGCGTACCCTAACCTGTACCCTAATAACTCTCCATTCCATAACCCTAAACCTAACCCGAACCCTAACGCTGACACACATCCGAAGCTTTACCCTCACCCGTGTCCTAATTTTAATCAGTATATCAACACTAAACCATGCCCTCCAACGTAGGCTAACCCTAAACCATTACCGTACCCTAACCTGTACCCTAATCCCTCCCCATTCCCAAACACTAACCCTAACCAAATACCTAAACCTGACCCACACCCGAAGCCTTACCCTCACCCGTGTCCTAATCTTAACCAGTACAGCAACACTAACTCGTTCCCTCACACATACACTAACCCGTAAGCATTGTCGTACCCTAAACTGTACCCTAATCCCTCCCCATTCCCTAACCCGAATCCTAACCCTGACTCTCACCCGAAGCCTTACCCTCAACGGTGCCGTAATCTTAACCAGTACACCAACTCTAAACCGCGCCCTCACACGTACGCTAACACTAAACCACAGCCGTACCCTTACCTGTACCCTAACCCGTCTCCATTCCCTAATCCTAACCCGAACCCTAACCCTAACTCTGACATTTACCCGAAGCTTTACACTCACCCGTGTCCTAATTGTAATGAGTACATCAACACTAACACATGCCCTCCAATGTAGGCTAACCCTAAACCTTTGCTGTACCCTAAATTTTACCCTAATCCCTCCCAATTCCCTAACCCTAACCCTAACCCGAATCCTAACGCTGACCCTCACCCAAAGCCTTACCCTCACCCGTGACTTAATCTTAACCAGTACACCAACACTAAACCATTTCTTCACACAGTTGCTAACCCTAAACCGCAGCCATACCCTAACCTGTACCCTAATCCCTCTCCATTCCATATCCCTAACCCTAACCCGAACCCTAACCCTGATTCTCACCCAAAGCTTTACTCTCACCCGTGTCCTAATTTTAACCAGTACTTCAACACTAACCCATGCCCTCCAACATAGGATAACCCTAAACCGTTGCCGAACCCGAAGCTGTACCCCTAACCTGAATCCTAACCCTGACCCACAAACGAAGTCTTACCCTCACCACTGCCGTAATCTTAACCAGTACACCAACAGTAACTCGTGCCCTCCCACGTACGCTAACACTTAAGCGTTGTCGTACCCTGAACTGTACCCTAATCCCTTCCAATTCCCTAACCCTCACCCTAACCCTAACCCAAACCCTAACCCTGACACTCATCCGAAGCTTTACACTCACCTGTGTCCTAATTTTAACCAGTACATCAACACTAACCCAGACCCTCCAACGTAGGCTAACCCTAAACCATTGCCATACCCTAACCTGTACCCTAATCCCTCCCCATTCCCTATCCCTAACCCTAACCCAAACCCTAAACCTGACCCTCTTCTGAGGCCTTACACTCACCCGTGCCCTAATCTTAACCAGTACACCAACACTAACTTGTGCCCTCACACGGACGCAAACCCGTAAGCGTTGTCGTACCCTAAACTGTACCCTAATCGCTCCCCATTCCCTAACCCACAACCTAACCCTAACCCAAACCCTACCCCTGAAACTCACCCGAAGCTTTACACTCACCCGTGTCCTAATTTTAACCAGTACATCAACACTAACCCATGCCCTCCAACGTAGGCTAACGCTAAACCGTTGCTGTAACCTAACCTGTACCCAAATTTCTCCCCATTACCTAAACCTAACCGTAAACCAAACCCTAAACCTGACCCTCTTCCGAGGCCTTACACTCACCCGTGCCCTAATCTTAACCAGTGCACCAACACTAAACCGTGCCCTCACACGTACGCTAACCCTAAACCGCAGCCGTAACATAACCTGTACCCTAACCCCTCTCCATTCCTAACCCTAACCCGAACCCGAACCGCAACGCTGACACTCACCCGAAACATTACCCTCACACATGTCCTAATTTTAACCAGTACATCAACACTAACCCATACCCTCCAACTTAGGCTAACCGTAAACCGTTGCCGTACGTTAACCTGTACCCTAATTCCTCCCCATTCCTTAACCCTAACCCTAACCTAAACCCTAAAACTGACCTTCTTCCAAGTCCTTACCCTCACCCGTGGCCTAATCTTAACCAGTATACCAACACTAACTCATGCCCTCACACGTACGCAAACCCCTAAGCATTGTCGTTCCCTAAACAGTACCCTAATCCCTCCCCATACCCTAACCCACACCCTAACCCTAACCCAAACCCTAACCCTGACCCTCACCCGAAGCCTTACCTTCACCCTGGCCCTAATCTTAACCAGTACACCAACACTAACTCGAGCCCTCACACGAACGCTAACCCTTAAGCATTGTAATACCCTAAACTGTACCTTATTCCCTCCCTATTCCCTAAACGTAACCCTAACCTGAATCCTAACCCTGACCCTCACCCGAAGCCTTACCCTCACCCGTGACCGAATCTTAACCAGTACACCAACACTGACTCGTGCCCTCACACGAACGCTAAAGCTTAAGCGTCGTCATACCCTACACTGTACACAAATCTCTCCCCATTCCCAAAACCTAACCCTAACCAAAACCCTAAACCTGACCCTCTTCCGAGGCCTCACACTCACCCGTGCCCTAATCTTAACCAGTACACAAACACTAACTCATGCCCTCACATGTACGCTAACCCTTAAGCGTTGTCGTACCCTAAACTGTACCCTAATCCCTCCACATTCCCTACTCCTAACCATAACCCGAATCCTAACCCTGACCCTCACCCGAAGCCTTACCTTCACCCGTGACCTAATCGTAACCAGTACACCAACACTAAGCCGTGCCCTCACACGTAAGCTAACCCTAAACCGCAGCCGTACCCTAACCTGTACCCTAATCCCTCCCCATTCCCTAACCCTAACCCTAACCCGAATCCTAACCAGGACCCTCGCCCGTAGCCTTATCCTCACCCGTGACATAATCTTAACCAGTACACCAACACTAAAGAGTGCCCTCACACGTACGCTAACCCTAAACCACAGCCGTACCCTAAACTGTACCCTAATCCCTCTCCATTCCATAACCCTAACCCTAACCCGAATCCTAACGCTGACACTCACCCGAAGCTTTACCCTCACCCGTGTCTTATTTTAACCAGTACATCAACACTAACCGATGCTCTCCAACGTAGGTTAACCCTAAACCGTTACCATACCCTATCCTATACCCTAATCCCTCCCCATTCCCTAACCCTAACCCTAACACGAATCCTAACCCTGACCCTCACCGGAAGCCTTACCATCACCCTTGCCCTAATCCTAACCATTACACCAACACTAACTCGTGCCCTCACACGAACGCTAACCCTTAAGCATACTCGTACCCTAACCTTTACCCTAATCCCTCCCCATTCCTTAACCCTAAACCTAACCCAACCCTAATTTTAACCCTCTACTGAGACCTTACCCTCACCCGTTCCGTAATCTTAACCAGTACACCAACACTAACTCATGCACTCACACGTACACTAACCATTAAACGTTGTGATACCCTAAACTGTACCCTAACCCCTCCCCATTCCCTAACTCTAACCCTAACCCGAATCCTAAACCTGACCCTCACCCGAAGCCTCACCCTCACCCATGAACTAATTTAACCTGTACACCAACACTAAACCATGCCCTCACACATATGCTAACCGTAAGCCGAAGCCGTACCATAAACTGTACCCTAATAACTCTCCATTCCATAACCCTAACCCTAACCCGAACCCTAACTCTGACACACATCCGAAGCTTTACCCTCACCCGTGTCCTAATTTTAATCAGTACATCAACACTAACCCATGCCCTCTAACGTAGGCTAACCCTAAACCGTTACCGTACCCAATCCTGTACCCTAATCCCTCCCCATTCCCGAACCCTAACCCTAACCCAATCCCTAATCCTGACCCTCACCCGAAGCCTTACCCTCACCCGTGCCCTAATCTTAACCAGTACAGCAACACTAACTCGTTCCCTCACACGTACACTAAACCTTAAGCATTGTCGTACCCTAAACTGTACCCTAATCCCTCCCCATTCCCTAACCCTAACCCTAACCCGAATCCTAACCGTGACCCTCACCCGAAGCCTTACCCTCAGCGGTGCCGTAATCTTAACCAGTACACCAACAATAAACCGTGCCCTCACACGTACACTAACACTAAACCGCAGCCGAACCCTTACCTGTACCCTAACCCGTCTCAATTCCCTAATCCTAACCCGAACCCTAACCCTAACCCTGACATTTACCCGAAGCTTTACACTCACCCGTGTTCTAATTGTAATGAGTACATCAACACTAACACATGCCCTCCAATGTAGGCTAACCCTAAACCGTTGCCGTACCCTAAATTGTACCCTAATCCCTCCCCATTCCCTAACCCTAACCCTAACCCGCATCCTAACGATGACCCTCACCCAAAGCCTTACCCTCACCCGTGACCTAATCTTAACCAGTACACCAACACTAAACCATTTCTTCACACGGACGCTCACCCTAAACCGCAGCCGTACACTAACCTGTACCCTAATCCCTCTCCATTCCATATCCCTAACCCTAACCCTGATTCTCACCCGAAGCTTTACTCTCACCCGTGTCCTAATTTTAACCAGCACGTCAACACAAACCCATGCCCTCGAACATAGGCTAACCCTAAACCGTTGCCGAACCCCAAGCTGTACCCTACTCCTTCCCAATTCCCTAACCCTAACCCTAACCTGAATCCTAGCCCTGACCCACACCCGAAGTCTTACCCGCACCGATGCCGTAATCTTAACCAGTACACCAACAGTAACTCGTGCCCTCCCACGTACGCTAACACTTAAGTGTTGTCGTACCCTAAACTGTACACTAATCCCTCCCAATTCCCTAACCCTCACCCTAACCCTAACCCGAACCCTAACCCTGACTCTCATCCGAAGCTTTACACTAACCCGTGTCCTAATTTTAACCAGTACATCAACACTAACCCATGCCCTCCAACATAGGCTAACCCTAAACCGTTACCGAAACCTAACCTGTACCCTAATCCCTCCCCATTCCCTAACCCTAACCCTAACCCAAACCCTATACCTGATCCACTTCCGAGTCCTTACCCTCACCCGTGCCCTAATCTTAACCAGTACACCAACACTAACTTGTGCCCTCACACGTACCCTAAACCTTAAGCATTGTCGTACAATAAACTTTACCTTAGTTCCTCCCCATTCCCTAACTCTAACCCTAACCCGAATCGTAACCCTGACCCTCACCCGAAGCCTTACCCTCACCGCTCCCGTAATCTTAACCAGTACTCCAACACTAACTCGTGCCCTCACATGTACGCTAACACTTAATCGTTGTCATACCCTAAACTGTACCCTAATCCCTCCCCATTCCCTAAACCTAAGCCAAACCGGAATCCTAAACTTGACCCTCACCCGAAGCCTTACCCTCACCCGTGACCTCATCTTAACCAGTACACCAACACTAAACCATGCCCTCACACGTACGCTAACCCTAAACCACAGCCGTACCCTAACCTGTACCCTAATCCCACTCCATTCCATAACTCTAACCCTAAACCGAACCCTAATTTGACACTCACCAGAAACTTTACCCTCACCCGTGTCCTAATTTTAACCAGTACATCAACACTAACCCATGACCTCCAACGTAGGCTAACCCTAAACCGTTGCCGTACCCTAACGTGTACCCTAATCCCTCCCCATTCCCTAACCCTATCCCTAACCCAAACCCTAAGACTGACCCTCTTCCGAATCCTTACCCTCACCCATGCCCTAATCTTAACCAGTACACCAACACTAACTCGTGCCCTCACACGTATGCTAACCCTTAAGCATTGTCGTACCCTATCCTGTACCCTAATCCCTCTCCATTCTATATCCGTAACCCTAACCCGAACCCTAGCCATGACTCTAACCCAAAGCTTTATTCTCACCCGTGTAGTAATTTTAACCAGTACTTCAACACTAACCCATGCCCTCCAACATAGGCTAACACTAAACCGTTGCTGTACCCCAAGCTGTACCCTAATCCCTCCCCATTCCCTAACCCTAACCCTAACCAGAATCCTAACCCTGACCCTCACCCGAAGCCTTACCCTCACCAGTGCAGTAATCTTAACCACTACACCAACACTAACTCATGCCCTCACATGTACGCTAACCCTTAAGCGTTGTCGTACCCAAAACTGTACCCTAACCTCAACCCATTCCCTAACCCTAACCCTAACCCAAACCTTAAACCTAACCCTCTTCCGAAGCCTTACCCTAACCCGTGCTGTAATCTTAACAATTACACCAACACTAACTCGTGCCCTCACACGTACGCTAACCATTAAGTGTAGTCGTAACCTACACTGTACCCTAATCCCTCCCCATTCCCTAACCCTAAACCTAACCCGAAACCTATCCCTGACACTCATCCGAAGCTTTACCCTCACCCGTGACCTAATCTTAACCAGTACACCAACATTAAACCCTGCGCTCACATGTACGCTAACACTTAAGCATTGTCAAACCCTAACCTGTACCCTAATCCCTCTCCATTCCCTAACCCTAACCCTAACCTGAAGCTTAACTCTGACAGTCACCCGAAGCTTTACCATCCCCCGTGTCCTAATTTTACCCAGTACATCAACACTAACCCATGACCGGCAAAATAGGCTAACCCTAAACAGTTGCCGTACGCGAAGCTCTAGCCTAATCCCTCCCCATTCCCTAAACCTAACCCTAAACCAAACCCTAAAACTGACCCTCTTCCGAAGCCTTACACTCACCCGTGCCCTAATGTTAACCGCTACACCAACAATAACTCGAGCCCTCACACGTACGCTACACCCTAAGCGTTGTCGCACCCTAAACTGTACCCTAAACCCTCCCCATTCCCTAACCCTAACCCTAATCCGAATCCTAAACCTGACCCTCACCCGAAGACTTACCCTCACCCATGATCTAATTTAACCTGTACACCAAAACTAAACCATGCCCTCACACATACGCTAACCGTAAGCCGCAGGCGTACCCTAACCTGTACCCTAATACCTCTCCATTCCATAACCCTAAACCTAACCCGAACGCTAACGCTGACACACATCCGAAGCTTTACCCTCACCCGTGTCCTAATTTTAACCAGTACTTCAACACTAACCCATGCCCTCCAACATAGGATAACCCTAAACCATTGCTGAACCCGAAGCTGTACCCCTAACCTGAATCCTAACCCTGACCCACAAACAAAGTCTTACCCTCACCACTGCCGTAATCTTAACCAGTACACCAACAGTAACTCGTGCTCTCCCACGTACGCTAACACTTAAGAGTTGTCGTACCCTGAACTGTACCCTAATCCCTCCCAATTCACTAACCCTCACCCTAACCCTAACCCAAACCCTAACCCTGACACTCATCCTAAGCTTTACACTCACCCGTGTCCTAATTTTAACCAGTACATCAACACTAACCCATGCCCTCCAACGTAGGCTAACCCTAAACCGTTGCCGTACCCTAACCTGTACCCTAATCCCTCCCCATTTCCTAACCCTAACCCTGACGCACACCCTAAACCTGACCCTCTTCCGAGTCCTTACCCTCACCCGTGCCCTAATCTTAACCAGTACACCAACACTAACTCGTGCCTTCACACGTAAACTAACCCTTAAGCAATGTCGTAACCTAAACTGTACCCTAATCCCTCCCCATTCGCTAACCCTAACACTAACCCGAATCCTAACCCTGACCCTCACCCGAAGCCTTACCCTCACCTGTGCAGTAATCTTAACCAGTACACCAACACTAACTCGTGCCCTCACACCTTCGCTAACACTTAAACGTTGTCGTACCCTAAACTGTACCCTAACCCCTCCCCATTCCCTAACTCTAACCCTAACCCGAATCCTAAACCTGACCCTCACCCGAAGCCTCACCCTCACCCATGAACTAATTTAACCTGTACACCAACACTAAACCATGCCCTCACACATATGCTAACCGTAAGCCGAAGCCGTACCATAAACTGTACCCTAATAACTCTCCATTCCATAACCCTAACCCTAACCCGAACCCTAACTCTGACACACATCCGAAGCTTTACCCTCACCCGTGTCCTAATTTTAATCAGTACATCAACACTAACCCATGTCCTCTAACGTAGGCTAACCCTAAACCGTTACCGTACCCAATCCTGTACCCTAATCCCTCCCCATTCCCGAACCCTAACCCTAACCCAATCCCTAATCCTGACCCTCACCCGAAGCCTTACCCTCACCCGTGCCCTAATCTTAACCAGTACAGCAACACTAACTCGTTCCCTCACACGTACACTAAACCTTAAGCATTGTCGTACCCTAAACTGTACCCTAATCCCTCCCCATTCCCTAACCCTAACCCTAACCCGAATCCTAACCGTGACCCTCACCCGAAGCCTTACCCTCAGCGGTGCCGTAATCTTAACCAGTACACCAACAATAAACCGTGCCCTCACACGTACGCTAACACTAAACCGCAGCCGAACCCTTACCTGTACCCTAACCCGTCTCAATTCCCTAATCCTAACCCGAACCCTAACCCTAACCCTGACATTTACCCGAAGCTTTACACTCACCCGTGTTCTAATTGTAATGAGTACATCAACACTAACACATGCCCTCCAATGTAGGCTAACCCTAAACCGTTGCCGTACCCTAAATTGTACCCTAATCCCTCCCCATTCCCTAACCCTAACCCTAACCCGCATCCTAACGATGACCCTCACCCAAAGCCTTACCCTCACCCGTGACCTAATCTTAACCAGTACACCAACACTAAACCATTTCTTCACACGGACGCTCACCCTAAACCGCAGCCGTACACTAACCTGTACCCTAATCCCTCTCCATTCCATATCCCTAACCCTAACCCGAACCCTAACCCTGATTCTCACCCGAAGCTTTACTCTCACCCGTGTCCTAATTTTAACCAGCACGTCAACACAAACCCATGCCCTCGAACATAGGCTAACCCTAAACCGTTGCCGAACCCCAAGCTGTACCCTACTCCTTCCCAATTCCCTAACCCTAACCCTAACCTGAATCCTAGCCCTGACCCACACCCGAAGTCTTACCCGCACCGATGCCGTAATCTTAACCAGTACACCAACAGTAACTCGTGCCCTCCCACGTACGCTAACACTTAAGTGTTGTCGTACCCTAAACTGTACACTAATCCCTCCCAATTCCCTAACCCTCACCCTAACCCTAACCCGAACCCTAACCCTGACTCTCAACCGAAGCTTTACACTAAACCGTGTCCTAATTTTAACCAGTACATCAACACTAACCCATGCCCTCCAACATAGGCTAACCCTAAACCGTTACCGAAACCTAACCTGTACCCTAATCCCTCCCCATTCCCTAACCCTAACCCTAACCCAAACCCTATACCTGATCCACTTCCGAGTCCTTACCCTCACCCGTGCCCTAATCTTAACCAGTACACCAACACTAACTTGTGCCCTCACACGTACCCTAAACCTTAAGCATTGTCGTACAATAAACTTTACCTTAGTTCCTCCCCATTCCCTAACTCTAACCCTAACCCGAATCGTAACCCTGACCCTCACCCGAAGCCTTACCCTCACCGCTCCCGTAATCTTAACCAGTACTCCAACACTAACTCGTGCCCTCACATGTACGCTAACACTTAATCGTTGTCATACCCTAAACTGTACCCTAATCCCTCCCCATTCCCTAAACCTAAGCCTAACCGGAATCCTAAACTTGACCCTCACCCGAAGCCTTACCCTCACCCGTGACCTCATCTTAACCAGTACACCAACACTAAACCATGCCCTCACACGTACGCTAACCCTAAACCACAGCCGTACCCTAACCTGTACCCTAATCCCACTCCATTCCATAACTCTAACCCTACACCGAACCCTAATTTGACACTCACCAGAAACTTTACCCTCACCCGTGTCCTAATTTTAACCAGTACATCAACACTAACCTATGACCTCCAACGTAGGCTAACCCTAAACCGTTGCCGTACCCTAACGTGTACCCTAATCCCTCCCCATTCCCTAACCCTATCCCTAACCCAAACCCTAAGACTGACCCTCTTCCGAATCCTTACCCTCACCCATGCCCTAATCTTAACCAGTACACCAACACTAACTCGTGCCCTCACACGTATGCTAACCCTTAAGCATTGTCGTACCCTATCCTGTACCCTAATCCCTCTCCATTCTATATCCGTAACCCTAACCCGAACCCTAGCCATGACTCTAACCCAAAGCTTTATTCTCACCCGTGTAGTAATTTTAACCAGTACTTCAAAACTAACCCATGCCCTCCAACATAGGCTAACACTAAACCGTTGCTGTACCCCAAGCTGTACCCTAATCCCTCCCCATTCCCTAACCCTAACCCTAACCAGAATCCTAAGCCTGACCCTCACCCGAAGCCTTACCCTCACCAGTGCAGTAATCTTAACCACTACACCAACACTAACTCATGCCCTCACATGTACGCTAACCCTTAAGCGTTGTCGTACCCAAAACTGTACCCTAACCTCAACCCATTCCCTAACCCTAACCCTAACCCAAACCTTAAACCTAACCCTCTTCCGAGGCCTTACCCTAACCCGTGCTGTAATCTTAACAATTACACCAACACTAACTCGTGCCCTCACACGTACGCTAACCATTAAGTGTAGTCGTAACCTACACTGTACCCTAATCCCTCCCCATTCCCTAACCCTAAACCTAACCCGAAACCTATCCCTGACACTCATCCGAAGCTTTACCCTCACCCGTGACCTAATCTTAACCAGTACACCAACATTAAACCCTGCGCTCACATGTACGCTAACACTTAAGCATTGTCAAACCCTAACCTGTACCCTAATCACTCTCCATTCCCTAACCCTAACCCTAACCTGAAGCTTAACTCTGACAGTCACCCGAAGCTTTACCATCCCCCGTGTCCTAATTTTACCCAGTACATCAACACTAACCCATGACCGGCAAAATAGGCTAACCCTAAACAGTTGCCGTACGCGAAGCTCTAGCCTAATCCCTCCCCATTCCCTAAACCTAACCCTAAACCAAACCCTAAAACTGACCCTCTTCCGAAGCCTTACACTCACCCGTGCCCTAATGTTAACCGCTACACCAACAATAACTCGAGCCCTCACACGTACGCTACACCCTAAGCGTTGTCGCACCCTAAACTGTACCCTAAACCCTCCCCATTCCCTAACCCTAACCCTAATCCGAATCCTAAACCTGACCCTCACCCGAAGACTTACCCTCACCCATGATCTAATTTAACCTGTACACCAAAACTAAACCATGCCCTCACACATACGCTAACCGTAAGCCGCAGGCGTACCCTAACCTGTACCCTAATACCTCTCCATTCCATAACCCTAAACCTAACCCGAACCCTAACGCTGACACACATCCGAAGCTTTACCCTCACCCGTGTCCTAATTTTAACCAGTACTTCAACACTAACCCATGCCCTCCAACATAGGATAACCCTAAACCGTTGCTGAACCCGAAGCTGTACCCCTAACCTGAATCCTAACCCTGACCCACAAACAAAGTCTTACCCTCACCACTGCCGTAATCTTAACCAGTACACCAACAGTAACTCGTGCTCTCCCACGTACGCTAACACTTAAGAGTTGTCGTACCCTGAACTGTACCCTAATCCCTCCCAATTCACTAACCCTCACCCTAACCCTAACCCAAACCCTAACCCTGACACTCATCCTAAGCTTTACACTCACCCGTGTCCTAATTTTAACCAGTACATCAACACTAACCCATGCCCTCCAACGTAGGCTAACCCTAAACCGTTGCCGTACCCTAACCTGTACCCTAATCCCTCCCCATTTCCTAACCCTAACCCTGACGCACACCCTAAACCTGACCCTCTTCCGAGTCCTTACCCTCACCCGTGCCCTAATCTTAACCAGTACACCAACACTAACTCGTGCCTTCACACGTAAACTAACCCTTAAGCAATGTCGTAACCTAAACTGTACCCTAATCCCTCCCCATTCGCTAACCCTAACACTAACCCGAATCCTAACCCTGACCCTCACCCGAAGCCTTACCCTCACCTGTGCAGTAATCTTAACCAGTACACCAACACTAACTCGTGCCCTCACACCTTCGCTAACACTTAAACGTTGTCGTACCCAAAACTGTACCCTAACCCCTACCCATTCCCTAACCCTAACCCTAACCCGAAACCTAAACCTGACCCTCTTCCGAAGCCTTACACTCACCCGTGCCGTAATCTTAACCATTACACCAAAACTAACTCGTGCCCTAACACTTACGTTAACCCTTAAGCGTTGTACTTCCCGAAACGGTACCCTAATCCCTGGCTATTCCCTAAAACTAACCCTAACCTGAATCCTAACCCTGACCCTCACCCAAAGCCTTACCCTCACCGGTGACCGAATGTTAACCAGTACACCAACAGTAACTAGTGCTCTCACACGATCGCCATCCCTTAAGCGTTGTCGTACCCTAACTTGTACCCTAATTCCTCCCCAATCCCTAACCCTAACCCTAACCCAAACCCTAAACCTGACCCTCTTCCGAGGCCTTACACTCACCCGTGCCGTAATCTTAACCAGTACACCAACACTAACTCGTGCCCTCACACGCACCCTAAACCTTAAGCGTTGTCGTACACTAAACTGTACCCTAATCCCTCCCCATTCCTTAACCCTAACCCTAACCCGAATCCTAACCCTGACCCTCAGCCGAAGCCTTACCCTCACCGGTGCTGTAATCTTAACCAGAAAACTAAAACTAACTCGTGCCCTCACATGTACGCTAACCCTTAATCGTTGTCATACCCTAAACTGTACCCTAATCCCTCCCCATTCCATAACACTAACCCTAATCCGAATCCTAACGCTGACACTCACCCGAAGCTTTACCCTCACCCGTGTCCTAATTTTAACCAGCACATCAACACTAACCAATGCTCTCCAACGTAGGTTAACGCTAAACGGTTACCGTACCCTAAAGTGTACCCTAATCCCTCCCCATTCCCTAACCCTAAGCTTAACCCAAACCCTATACCTGTTCCTCTTCCGAGTCCTTACCCTCACACGTGCCCTAAACTTAACCAGTACACCAACACTAACTCGTGCCCTCACACGTACCCTAAACCTTAAGCATTGTCCTACCATAAACTATACCCTAATTCCTCCCCATTCCCTAACTCTAAACCTAACGCGAATCGTAACCCTGACCCTCACCCGAAGCCTTACCCTCAACGGTGCCGTAATCTTAACCAGTACTCCAACACTAACTCGTGCACTCACATGTACGCTAAACCTTAATCGTTGTCATACCCTAAACTGTACCCTAATCACTCCCCATTCCCTAACCCTAACCCTAACCGGAATCCTAAACTTGCCCCTCACCCGAAGCCTTACCCTCACCCGTGACCTAATCTTAACCAGTACACCAACACTAAACCATGACCTCACACGTACGCTAACCCTAAACCACAGCCGTACCATAACCTGTACCCTAATCCCACTCCATTCCATAACCCTAACCCTAAACCGAACCCTAATTTGACAATCACCAGAAGCTTTACGCTCACCCGTGTCCTAATTTTAACCAGTGCATCAACACTAAACCATGCCCTCCAACGTAGGCTAACCCTAAACCGTTGCCGTACCCTAACCTGTTCCCTGATCCCTCCCCATTCCCTAACCCTAACCCTAAACCAAACCCTAAACCTGACCCTCTTCCGAGTCCTTACCCTCACCCGTGACCTAATCTTAACCAGTACACCAACACTAACTCGTGCCGTCACACGTATGCTAACCCTTAAGCATTGTCGTACCCTATCCTGTACCCTAATCCCTCCCCATTCCCTAACCCTAACCCTAACCCAAACCCTAAACCTGACCCTCTTCCGAGTCCTTACCCTCACCCGTGCCCTAATCTTAACCAGTACACCAACACTAACTCGTGCACTCACATGTATGCTAACCCTTAAACATTGTCGTACCCTATCCTGTACCCTAATCCCTCTCCATTCTATATCCGTATCCCTAACACGAACCCTAGCCCAGACTCTAACCTGAAGCTTTATTCTCACCCGTGTCCTAATTTTAACCAGTACTTCAACACTAACCCATGCCCTCCAACATAGGCTAACCCTAAACCATTGCTGTAACCAAAGCTGTACCCTAATCCCTCCCCATTCCCTAACCCTAACCCTAACCCGAATCTTAAGCGTGACCCTCACACGAAGCCTTAGCCTCACCGATGCCGTAATCTTAACCAGTACACCAACACTAACACGTGCCCTCACACTTACGTTAACCCTTAAGCGTTGTAGTTCCAGAAACTGTACCCTAATCCCTGCCTATTCCCTAAATGTAACTGAAACCTGAATCCTAACCCTGACCCTCAACCAAAGCCTTACCCTCACCGGTGACCGAATCTTAACCAGTATACCGACAGTAACTAGTGCCCTCACACGATCGCTATCCCTTAAGCGTTGTCGTACCCTAACTTGTGCCCTAATTCCTCCCCAATCCCTAACCCTAACCCTAACCCAAACACTAAACCTGACCCTCTTCTGAGGCCTTACACTCACGGGTGCCGTAATCTTAACCAGTACACCAACACAAACTCGTGCCCTCACACGCACCCTAAACTTTAAGCGTTGTCGTACCCTAAAATGTACCCTAATCCCTCCCCATTCCTTAAACCTAACCCTAACCGGAATCCTAACCCTGACTCTCACCCGAAGTCTTACCCTCACTGGTGCAGTAATCTTAACCAGTACACCAACACTAACTCATGCCCTCACATGTACGCTAACCCTTAAGCGTTGTCGTTCCCAAAACTGTACCCAAACCCCTACCCATTCCCTAACCCTAAACCTAACGCAAACCTTAAACCTGACACTCTTCCGAGGCCTTACCCTCACCCGTGCCGTAATCTTAACCATTACACCAACACTAACTCGTGCCCTCACACGTACGCTAACCCTTAAGTGTAGTCGTAACCTACACTGTACCCTAATCCCTCCCCATTACCTAACCCTAACCCTAACCCTAACTCGAAACCTATCCCTGACACTCATCCGAAGCTTTACCCTCACCCGTGACCTAATCTTAACCAGTACACCAACATTAAACCGGGCGCTCACATGTATGCTAACACTTAAGCGTTGTCGAACCCTAACCTGTACCCTAATCCCTCTCCATTCCCTAGCCCTAACCCTAAACTGAAGCCTAACTCTGAAAGTCACCCGAAGCTTTACCTTACCCCGTGTCCTAATTCTACCCAGTACATCAACACTTACCCATGACCTGCAACGTAGGCTAACCCTAAACCGTTGCCGTACGCTAACCTCTAGCCTAATCCCTCCCCATTCCCTAAACCTAACCCTAAACCAAATCCTAACTCTGACCCTCTCCGGAAGCCTTACCATAACCCTTGCCCTAATCCTAACCATTACACCAACACTAACTAGTGCCCTCACACGATCGCTATCCCTTAAGCGTTGTCGTACCCTAACTTGTGCCCTAATTCCTCCCCAATCCCTAACCCTAACCCTAACCCAAACCCTAAACCTGACCCTCTTCTGAGGCCTTACACTCACGGGTGCCGTAATCTTAACCAGTACACCAACACAAACTCGTGCCCTCACACGCACCCTAAACTTTAAGCGTTGTCGTACCCTAAAATGTACCCTAATCCCTCCCCATTCCTTAAACCTAACCCTAACCCTAATCCTAACCCTGACTCTCACCCGAAGCCTTACCCTCACCGGTGCAGTAATCTTAACCAGTACACCAACACTAACTCATGCCCTCACATGTACGCTAACCCTTAAGCGTTGTCGTTCCCAAAACTGTACCCAAACCCCTACCCATTCCCTAACCCTAAACCTAACGCAAACCTTAAACCTGACACTCTTCCGAGGCCTTACCCTCACCCGTGCCGTAATCTTAACCATTACACCAACACTAACTCGTGCCCTCACACGTACGCTAACCCTTAAGTGTAGTCGTAACCTACACTGTACCCTAATCCCTCCCCATTACCTAACCCTAACCCTAACCCTAACTCGAAACCTATCCCTGACACTCATCCGAAGCTTTACCCTCACCCGTGACCTAATCTTAACCAGTACACCAACATTAAACCGGGCGCTCACATGTATGCTAACACTTAAGCGTTGTCGAACCCTAACCTGTACCCTAATCCCTCTCCATTCCCTAGCCCTAACCCTAAACTGAAGCCTAACTCTGAAAGTCACCCGAAGCTTTACCCTACCCCGTGTCCTAATTTTACCCAGTACATCAACACTTACCCATGACCTGCAACGTAGGCTAACCCTAAACCGTTGCCGTACGCTAACCTCTAGCCTAATCCCTCCCCATTCCCTAAACCTAACCCTAAACCGAATCCTAACTCTGACCCTCTCCGGAAGCCTTACCATAACCCTTGCCCTAATACTAACCATTACACCAACACTAACTCGTGCCCTCACACGAACGCTAACACTTAAGCGTAGTCGTACCCTAACCTTTACCCTAATCCCTCACCATTCCCTAACCCTAACCCTAACCCAACCCTAATCTTAACCCTCTACTGAGACCTTACCCTCACCCGTTCCGTAATCTTAACCAGTACACCAACACTAACTCGTGCACTCACACGTACACTAACCCTTAAGCGTTGTGATACCCTAAACTGTACACTAATCCCTCCCCATTCCCTAATCCTAACCCTAATCCGAATCCTAAACCTGACCCTCACCCGAAGACTTACCCTCACCCATGATCTAATTTAACCTGTACACCAAAACTAAACCATGCCCTCACACATACGCTAACCGTAAGCCGCAGGCGTACCCTAACCTGTACCCTAATAACTCTCCATTCCATAACCCTAAACCTAACCCGAACCCTAACGCTGACACACATCCGAAGCTTTACCCTCACCCGTGTCCTAATTTTAATCAGTATATCAACACTAACCCATGCCCTCCAACGTAGGCTAACCCTAAACCATTACAGTACCCTAACCTGTACCCTAATCCCTCTCCATTCCATATCCCTAACCCTAACCCGAACCCTAACCCTGATTCTCACCCAAAGCTTTACTCTCACCCGTGTCCTAATTTTAACCAGTACTTCAACACTAACCCATGCCCTCCAACATAGGATAACCCTAAACCGTTGCCGAACCCGAAGCTGTACCCCTAACCTGAATCCTAACCCTGACCCACAAACGAAGTCTTACCCTCACCACTGCCGTAATCTTAACCAGTACACCAACAGTAACTCGTGCCCTCCCACGTACGCGAACACTTAAGCGTTGTCGTACCCTGAACTGTACCCTAATCCCTTCCAATTCCCTAACCCTCACCCTAACCCTAACCCAAACCCTAACCCTGACACTCATCCGAAGCTTTACACTCACCTGTGTCCTAATTTTAACCAGTACATCAACACTAACCCAGACCCTCCAACGTAGGCTAACCCTAAACCATTGCCATACCCTAACCTGTACCCTAATCCCTCCCCATTCCCTAACCCTAACCCTAACCCAAATCCTATACCTGACCCTCTTCCGAGTCCTTACCGTCACCCGTGCCCTAATCTTAACCAGTACACCAACACTAACTTGTGCCCTCACACGTACCCTAAACCTTAAGCATTGTCGTACCATAAACTGCACCCTAATCCCTCCCCATTCCCTAACTCTAACCCTAACCCGAATCGTAACCCTGACCCTCACCCGAAGCCTTACCCTCACCGGTGCCATAATCTTAACCAGTACTCCAACACTAACTCGTGCCCTCACATGTACGCTAACCCTTAAGCCTTGTCATACCCAAAACTGTACCCTAATCCCTCCCCATTCCCTAAACCTAACCCTAACCCGAATACTAACACTGACCCTCACCCGAAGCCTTACCCTGACCCGTGACCTAATCTTAACCAGTACACCAACACTAAACCATTTCTTCACACGGACGCTAACCCTAAACCGCAGCCGTACCCTAACCTGTACCCTAATCCCTCTCCATTCCATATCCCTAATCCTAACCCGAACCCTAACGCTGACACTCAACCGAAGCATTACCCTCACCCATGTCCTAATTTTAACCAGTACATCAACACTAACTCATGCCCTCTAACGTAGGCTAACCCTAAACCGTTGCCGTATTTTAACCTGTACCCTAAT